>JAVKPL010009905.1:0-39809 GCA_032173675.1 Gastrolobium villosum
CGGAAGAAAGTCCAGTGCCGGTTCTGCTAGTCGGTATAAATGCTTACCGAGAAAGTATTGTTACCGGAAAATTATAATAAGTGCTTGATAATTACTATAATAATATTTAGGACTTGTAAAACAAGTTCAAGTCAAAATAATGTTACTGATGCCAGAACTGATATTGGTTATGGAAAAGTGCGTACCGGAAAGGTGCTCCGAAAAATAAAATAAAAATATGATAATTCTTAAGAAAATGAGTAGATTAAGATTCTAAGTTTAGGATCAAGATCTTTTGCGTAGCTATTAAGGCTAATACTGCGCGTTTAAGTGGTTTTGTCTTTATATAGACTTGTTAAGGGCACATAACCCTAGGTAACAGAATTTTGAGCGTGAATGGCTGCTGAGGGAGGGTCTTTTGCTGTCTTGGTGCCTCCTCCTATTGCCTTCACCATTTCTTGAGTTGGGATGCCTTTTCTTCACTCTTTCTCTTTGTAAACACCTTGGGGTGAGTGGGAAATACTTGAGTGAGTGTGTGGAGAGCTTCATTCTGAGTTGGTGAGTTGTCTTGAGTGCCATTGTGTACTGAATTGGAGAGTTGGCATTGTTGGGCCATTGTTGTGGCATTTTGGAGCTTCAAGAAGCTTCCTTTGAGAGGAAAGGGCCAAGCTTTAGTAGCATTTTCGTGTCCTTTGCAAGCCAGAACTTAGGAGCTGTTGTGAGAGCTCCAAGAGCACACCTTGCACTGTTTTGAACCCTTGGTGAGTTGTTCAACCTTTGATAATGAGTTCTTGTTGCTTAAAGGTGAAGTCTTTGCATGTAAATGGGTTAAGTAAGTAACCAACTGGTATGTTACCCTAAGTGAGTCTAAAAATGCATGCTTTAACATTTTGAAGTGTTAAAAATGGAACCTTGGAAGGATATCTTCACGAAATGCAGAAACTGCATTCTGTCGTGAAATATCCAGATATTTGTCGAAAAAATATCCGAATATTGATATCCGGATATGGTATCCGGATATTGATATCCGGATATGGGACCTTGATATCCGGATATGGTCAGTGAGATATCCGGATATCCAATATCCGGATATGCCACGAGGAATATCCGGCTATTGGGGGTTTGTGGACCCTAGATTAAGGAAGTTGGACTTCTGTAATTAATGAACTAAGTCAGAATCAAGTGATTAAGGGCTTATGGCTTTGTATGGAGCCTTAAGACGTAAAACGTAAAGGAAAGGCATTGTCTTTAAGTTGTATGCTTGAGATGCATAATTATTGATATAGTATTGGTCCATAACAGATTGTGATTCTGCTGTGTTTGGACTTTGAGCTGTGGACTCTTGCCTTTGGGTGTTAGCTTGCAAGGTAAGATTTCGTGTCCTCGGTTTAGCCATGTTGTGGTTCCACATGTTCAATGGGGATATGGTATATGCATGCTGTGTTACATGCTTTTGAACATATGAAATGTTGATTGAACTTTACATGTAATGGCTTTTAATATGCATGTGTTGTTCCATCCGGACGGTAAGCCTGAGTATGTGGCGTCATACAATATGGTGATCCGGGGTGGATGCAAGTGGCGTCTTGCACTATATGTAGGAGATAGACGTATTCCTGCATTTCTCTGGCCAGTAGAATAGTATTGACACACATGACATGATTATCTGCTGCATTGCATTGTTTTAGAACTGATGATGATGAACTGCTTTTAAACTTATATTGCACATGTAAGTGAGCTTGGGGTGGAAGATCCTTGAGGACCCCTTGTCTTACTGAGATTTCTTGTTTAGAGACCTCACACCACGTTTGGGGAATGCTTATTTTAGGTTCAGGTAGTATGGGGGCTGATGTCTCTAGTGGCAAGAGGCTAGAGCATGATTGATGATTATTGTTATGACTGCTTTGATGATAGCATGACTGGACTGCATGCTGTTTATGTTTTCCGCATCTTTATTATTGCATTGTTAATGTTGAGACTGATGTTGGGCCTTGTGGCCTTATTTGTGTGAGCATGGGGTTTGTCCATGTCACTTTATGTTAGTACTTTGGGCTGAGTTGTATTATCTGATAGTTGGTCCGGTATATGTGTTGTAGTTCGTGACTAGAGACAAATACTTATGTTATTTATTTAATGAGGTATTTCAGTTAGCTGTTTTATTGCAATTACATACATGCAATGTTTTTATAATTGATTAATAAGCAAGTTGGTAATGATAATGGCATCATAATTGAAAAGAAAAAGATATTTCGCATTTTTAATTAAGCGCAGCTTAATACGATAGTATGATAACATTACCGGATATATACGGGGTGTTACATTTATGGTATCAAAGCAATAGTTCGAGGGAAAAGCCTGTATGTATTGCAATTGCTAGGTTGTTTGGTTGTGTCTGTCTTATGTGTTTACTCCGTCGAATGTCATTATGATAATGCATATAAGACCACACTGCGTGGGCCTGATTAACTCATAAATTGTGTAACTTGTGCAGAATAATGGTAAGACTGTTGTTGGGCATTTATGGCCTTATTTGGTGAGCATGGGGTTTGTCCATGCCACATTGACTTGTCATTGTGTTTTCATACATTAAGTTATTAATTTATCAGGATTTTGGTCCAGGCTATGTGTTGTAGTCCTGTGACTTAGATACTCACTTTATATTTATTTATGAGGTATTTCAGTTAGTTGTCTTGCAATTTACATACAGGCGTTATTTTATGAAATTGATTAAGTAATCAACTTGGCTAAGGCTAATGACGTCATAATTGAATTAAAGAAAAAGTTATTCCGCATTTTAATTAACTGTGGCTTAATACTATAGTATGTTAACAAACCGGGTTAACACGGGCTGTTACAAATAACATCTTTTGTATATATTAGGCTTTGTAATTTTTTATTTTTATTTTGAAATACAAAAGCATTAGAAAACGATAATATAGTTTGGGGGGCAATGAGATATGAAGCTCTACACAAATGAAATTTTATTGCTGAGACGTGACTAGATTTTTTCTGGGTTTAATTGAAGGGTTTAATGGGTCTTGGTTTTAGAAATTTTTGAGCTATGATTAGGGAAAGACCCAAGTAGGTAGAAGAGAA
This sequence comes from Gastrolobium villosum, assembly GCA_032173675.1. Taxonomy (NCBI): domain Eukaryota; kingdom Viridiplantae; phylum Streptophyta; class Magnoliopsida; order Fabales; family Fabaceae; genus Gastrolobium; species Gastrolobium villosum. The sequence continues at coordinate 3,076 of JAVKPL010009905.1, forward strand.
TTAATATATTGGATCGGTTTTTATCAACAAATTCGAAAACCGATCAAATCCAATTAAAATTTAAGAATTTGTTTTGGTTTTTGGTTTTCGATTATCGATTTTTTCGATGTGGTCACTGCGGTTGGAATCGATTTGGATCGGTTTATGAACACCGGTAAACCTTCTAGTTACACAAAAAAAAGCATATCATTTACAATTACTATCAAAGATAATATGGTTTTCTATAATTTTTCAATTTAATTTATAATATATAAACATTTTTATATGAGTTGACTAAATAGCCATCTAACATTTTTTAAACAAACAAAAGTATTTAAAAAAATTCTCAGCACTCTTAACAAATCCTGAATTGTTTTTAACTTTATATCAAGAGTTCGTTTTTTCTGTAGTTACTGTAGATAAGTTATTTACAGTAACCCCAATACGACGTCGTTTTGGACGGAAATCATGGTGTTTTTGTAATTTTAATTAATTTATTTCAGGTTTATAATAGTCTTTATATTTATAATTTTTTAAGATTTAAATACCAAAATCATATCGTTTTGGAAATAAATGCAGATAACTTATCTGCATTAACTGCAAAAACATTTTTTCCTTTTTTCTGCAGTTACTGCAGATAAGTTATCTACAGTTAGGGGTGTTTATCAACCGATCCAAACCGATTCAAACTGCGGTAACAGAACCGAAATACCGATAACCGAATAAACCGAAAACGAAAAAACCAAAAACCAATTAAAAACCGCAAATTTTAAATGGATTGGATCGGTTTTTGGATGGATTGTCGAAAACCGATCCAATATATTAATTCCCCTCTACCTATTTGGGTCATTCCCTAATCATAGCCTAAAAATTTCTATACCCAAGACCCATTAACTCATCAACTAAATCTAAGAAAAAATCTAGTCATATTTTATCAACAAAACTTTATCTTTGTAGAGCTTCATATCTCATTGCCAAAAAAAAAACTATATTATTATTTACTAATCTTTTGTATGTCAATTTTTTTTTTACAAAGCCAATATATACAAAAGATGTTATTTGCACAATAATCATGAAATAAATTTTAGGATTTTCAAAATCCCGAAAACCGATCCAACCCAAACTGAAAAAAATTGAATTAGATCGAATCGGATTTGAAAAAAAAATAAAATCGAATGGATGATTATATGATCAAATCGAAAGGATTGGATCAGATATTTTTACTTCCAAAACCGATCTAATCCGGGCCGCGAACACCCCTATCTATAGTAACCCCAATACGACGTCTTTTTGGACGGAAATCATGGTATTTTTGTAATTTAATTTATTTCAGGGTTATAATAGTCTTTATATTTATAATTTTTTAAGATTTAAATACCAAAACAACGTTGTTTTGGAAATAAATGCAGATAACTTATCTGCATTAACTGCAGAAACATTTTTCCCTTATAGGGTTCGTTTTTTCTGCAGTTACTGCAGATAAGATATCTGCAGTAATCTCAATACGACGTCATTTTGGAATGGAAATCATGGTATTTTTGTAATTTTAATTTATTTCAAGATTATAATAGTCTTTATATTTATAATTTTTTAAGATTTAAATACCAAAATAACATCATTTTGGAAATAAATTCAGATAACTTATCTTCATTAACTGTAGAAAAAGCGAACCCTATAAGTGAAAAATGTTTCTGCAGTTAATGCAGATAAGTTATCTGCATTTATTTCCAAAAGGACATTGTTTTGGTATTCAAATATTAAAAAATTATAAATATAAAGACTATTATAACCCTGAAATAAGTTAAAATTACAAAAACACCATGATTTCCGTCCAAAATGACGTCGTATTGGGGTTACTACAGATACCTTATCTGCAGTAACTGCAGAAAAAGCGAACCCTATAAGGGAAAAATGTTTCTGCAGTTAATGCAGATAAGTTATCTGCATTTATTTCCAAAACGACGTTGTTTGGTATTTAAATCTTAAAAAATTATAAGTGTTCGCTTTTTCTGCAGTTTTTAAATTTTGAATTTTAAATTTTGAATTTAATGTAATAGGAGCTGATTGCGAGCTGATTGTGTTTTATTTTTATTAGGAGCTGATTGCGTTTTCTATTTAATAGGAGTTGATTGTGTTTTGTATTTATTAAGAGTTGATTACGTTTTATTAGGAATTTTCTTTTTACGAGTTGGTTATATATTGTCACCAATTCAAATTTATTTGTAATTTGTAATTCCGAGCCTATTTATGGGCAACATTTCAAGGAAAAGAGTGTACATACCAATTTTTATCTATTATCTGCAGTAACCCCAATATGACGTTGTTTTGGACGGAAATCATGATGTTTTTGTAATTTTAATTTATTTCAGGGTTATAATAGTCTTTATATTTATAATTTTTTTAAGATTTAAATATCAAAACAACGTCATTTTGGAAATAAACGCAGATAACTTATATGTATTAAGTGCAGAAACATTTTTCCGTTATATCAATAGCAGTAAACAAAAGTAACATATTCGGACTAGAGGTAGCAATATGGGTTGAGCCCGGCGGGTCAACCCGCCAACCCGCCAAAACGGGGCGGGTTGGGTTGAGGTTTTCAACCCACCTCAACTCGCCCCGCCTAGAAGTGGGTCAAAATGGGTTCAACCCGCCGCGGGACGGGTTGACCCATCGGGTTATAATTTTTTTTTTTATTTATTTTTTTACAATTAGGTAGTATTTCATTATTTCTCAATTTTTTGTGATATCCAATTTTTTTTTATCTTAGTACTTCTTAGAAAAATTAAAGAATAATAATTTTATTCATGACAAATGTTATTTATATATAAGTTCCTAAATAATGTTTGACAAATATTAGTATACATTTAAGATTGAGACAAAAAAATATAGAGGAGTGTGAAATAAAATAAAATAATATTAGAAAAATTTATAAAATATAATTTATTTTTTGAATTTTAATTAATTTTTTTTAATTGGCGGGTTGGTGGGTTGACCCGCCAACCCACCATAAAATGGGGTGGGTTCATTTTTCTAACCCATATTTTTTGGAGGATCAACCCGCCCCGCCCCGTTTTTGGCGGGTTGGTGGCGGGTCAACCCAAATTGCCACCTCTAATGCGGACATTGTTTGGAAATCTAAAATGAATTGTTAGTTAAACAAGATAAGGGTGGAGTAGGGGCGAGACCCTTTTGACGCATTTCATCAAACAGATTAACACACATAGAAGCATCACCAGGCACCGCAACAGAAAGTAACCTCAACAACGACATCTTCAGAAACCTCAATAATCAAATCGACAATATCTTGTGTGAAACCAATGCGCTTAAAATAAAAAAGTAAACTCATACAAGAGTTTTGATGATTACAAACAAGCAATAGAAGCAACACTTGAGTTAACACAACTCACAACAATCAACAGTCAAAGGAAGCAATTCAAACAAGTCAACAAGAGCGAATCACTCAAGATCTTGATTTGCTGAACTTAGAATCCAAAATGTAAAGGTAAATTGATTAATGGCATAAATTCAAAGGACATTTAAACTCATGCATGCATTATCCATTATTTTAAAAGCATTGATTATTATGAAAAAGATCCTTGACACTCAAAACATTTTATACAAGTCAAGGAAATACATTAAAAGTGATTTGAAACCAAAAGGAATACTTTACGGCTCATAAAACTGCAGAGAAAGTATTCACTTTTGAAGTTTGGAAATACTTTAAAGTATTGACTGGACAGAAAGCAGTCCAACGGCTATAAATGTTAGTTAAACAACGGCTATAAACGGCTAGTTTTGCGAAAATGAGTATTTTAAGAGTCATGGGGGGCCTCTATAAATAGTGATCACTATTCACATTGATGGGACATCTTTCCTAATCATTATTCTTGCTTTATCAAATCGATCATATCATTTGCTTACTATTCATCATCTTGATCATAAATCAAGCTTCAATCTTGTGTCATTGATTACACAACATTCTTGTGTGTAAAAGTGAGACCTAGTGAGAGGTTGCTCATAACCTAAGCAAGTGGAAGTGTGAAGGTTCCAAGAATTAATTTTCTTGAAGGTTGTAAGTAAGCTTGATAATTAGTGGAAAGTTGAACGGGCACGTAGGTCACGGTGGTAGTGACTGAACCAGGATAAACAGTGTTTGCATTCTCTCTAACTCTCTATCTCTTTATATTAGCGTTATTCTAATTACTTAAGCTTATCTGTTTCTCCTCTTTATATACCATTCTTTTGTGTGAATCTTCATTTTCTAAGCTTTGCTTTTATCAACTACTTTATCTTAAGAAAATTAAGTTTCACATAGGAAGTGAGGCATTTATTAGAAATATTTTTAAAACTCAATTCACCCCCCCTCTTGAGTTTGAGGCCAATTGTCCAACATCTTGCTCAATAACCTCCATAAAGGCATCTTCAGGTTCCTCAACAGACAACGCATCTTGCTTGGTTCTAAGGCATTCCTTATTTTAAATTCAAAACAAACCTGCTTCATTTAATCATCATATGCATAAGAACTTTCTTCCAGTTTTAAATTTGAATGATAAAAGGTTGAACCCTTAATCAGAGAAAAGTAGCGAAAGGATAGAGAAGGAAGAAACTAAATAATCCTCTTTTATTTTCTGAATGAATATTGCAATTACAACAAGTGTCATTTTAATACCATGACAACAAGTAATGGAAAGAAGTAACTAAATTGCCACGTCACATGTGCACGTGTGCAATTTACAAAGCATTCTATTAACAACAGAATAACTATATCAGTAACTATTGTGTAACTACTCCTATACAAGTGTATTATCTCTAGCAACTATGTTCCTAATGAATATTAACAACATAGTCCTTTACCCAACTTGGAGCTCTACACCTTCTCTTCGTAACATTGCCCCCATCTTGCAAAGCAACCTTGTCCTCAAGGTTCAATTGAGGGTAATAAAGTCTAAGGTCAGCCTCATTCTCCCAAGTGGCATCCTCGGGTAGGGAGTGAGATCGCTGGATCAACCATTGAGTACCAGAAGAATCCGTGCCTTCACCTTTTCTAGACATGAGAACAACCACCGGCTCTTGAACTGGACAATTGCCATGATTTAAAACAGGAAAGGTAGGAACCAGACTATGATGGTCACCCTTAAACGGTTTCAGAACTGATACATGGAAAGATGAATGAATTTTACTCTCCGGTGGCAATTGCAATTTGCAATTGGTAAGCAACTGGGCTCAAAATTCTGCTAACAGGAAAAGGGCCAAAATATCTATTGCCAGTTTTTTGAATTTTGAATTTTAAATTTAATGTAATAGGAGTTGATTGTGTTTTGTTTTTATTAGGAGCTGATTGCATTTTCTATTTAATAGGAGTTGATTGTGTTTTGTATTTATTAGGAGTTGATTACGTTTTATTAGGAATTGGTTACAAATTGTCACCAATTCAAATTTATTTGTAATTTGTAATTCTGAGCCTATTTATGTGCAACGTTTCAATGAAATGAGAAAAGAGTGTACATACCAATTTTTATCTATTATCTGCAGTAACCCCAATACTAAGTCATTTTGGACGGAAATTATGGTGTTTTTGTAATTTTAATTTATTTCAAGGTATAATAGTCTTTATATTTATAATTTTTTAAGATTTAAATATCAAAACAACGTCATTTTGAAAATAAATGCAGATAACTTATCTGTATTAAGTGCAGAAACATTTTTCCCTTGTATCAATAGCAGAAAACAAAAGTAACATATGCTGACATTGTTTGGAATTCTAAAATGAATTGTTAGTTAAACAAGATTTAAGCTCTCATAAATTTGTAAAAAGGGAAATCATATTTCATTTTCTCATCTCTTTCTCTCTCTTTTTTTTCTCTCACAAATCAATGTCTATACTGCTTTTTGTTTTAATATATGAAAATTATTTCCATGTAAGAAACATCTCCTATCTAAAAAATCCAAGATTTTCTCAACAACTTAACAAATGACAGAAAAGACGGCTAAGAACATCTATCCTTTTAAAGGATATAAGTTTATATCCTTTTAGATCCTAACCGTTGATTTTCATCCATCAACGGTTATAATCTATTAGGTCAAACTTAATGGGCCAAATTTATTATTAATTAATTAATAATTTTGATCCAATAAATTATAACCGTTGATGAACGAAAATCAACGGTTAGGATCTAAAAGGATATAAGCTTATATTCTTTAAAAGGATAGATGTTATTCCCTTCAAATAATCATGCTGAAAATGTATTTCACTCTTTATTTTCTATAAAAACCGACTCATCCATTTATTCAAAGCAGAAGAAACGCCATTGAAATCTCTGACCCAATTTTTTTTTTTTTAAACATCTTTGACCCGATTGTTTAGTCTCAAAATCTGCATGTGGTACGTTTTTGCTTACCTCATCCCACAAAATCCTACACTTTACCTCATTAATTTCCTTTTTTTTATAACACTTTACCTCATTAATTTCCTATTTTTTTTGGATAACAATTTGCTTTTAAGTTCTTCAGTTACTCTTTCTGCTCAATTAAAAGTTATATGTTAATTTTTTTGAATAAATTCAACTTACATGTTAATTGAGTCTTATTAAAACGAGATCTATGTTGATTGAAATTATAAAAGTAAACTGTTACTTTATCGCGAGTTTTCTTTGGTACTTTTTGTACAAACCATTTATTGTGTGTATATATTTGCACATCCACAGTAGCTCCCACATACAGTTATCTAGGGGTGTTAGCGGGCCGAGCCGGGCCGAGCTTTGATCTTAACGGGCCAAGCCTGTATTTAAACGTGTCCGACTGGCCTTAGCCTGTTACCTGTCACGAATATAATATTGGCTTGTGGCCTGGTTTATTTACAAAAAATAAAAGCCTGTGTGAAGCCTGTCTTAGCCTGTTAGCAAGTTAAAGAATAAAAATAAGGTAACAGAATTCCACAAAAAATAAATTTCCATATAGAAACCTTAGCTTCCAATTTGCAGCAATAATTTATAAAGTCTACAATAAAAAAAAAATTAAAGTGAGAGAAGGTAGATAACAGGTTATATTATCTTAGCCCATTATAAAAAAGTGCAAACAAAAATAAAAAAAATGAATAAATAAATAAATTGAGACAAACAAGCAGTGCATAGTGGAACGAATGAATTTTTGTGGGTTCGTTTGTGTGAAGGAGGATGAAGGATAATATAGAACAACACTAGTAATTCCATAAATATACATAAATTCAATATATATCCAAATAGCATAATATAGAACAAAATCATTCAAAAAGTTTGTTAAACCAATAAAATGGGGTGAAATAAATTGATGAAAGAGAGAGTTATTACAAGTAGTATAAAAAATATAAATAAATATTTATATACTAGGTTAGCCTGGGAGGCTCTAAGGCCGAGCTTCTGAATTAGAGCCTGAGGCCTTTTTATTAAACGAGCTTTTATACAAGTCCAAGCCTGGTTCCAACAAGAGCTTTTATTAAACGAGCTCAGGCCTTTACGAGCCGAGCCAAAGGCCCCTGAAAGGCCCCTGGCTCGTTTACCACCCCTACAGTTATCCATTCATGTGAGCATATGCTGCATGCTTAAGTTGAAGGAGATTTGAGGAAGAGGTTCTATAACGGTAATGGGATATAATATAACGGTAGTTGTAACGGTAATGGAATGTAACTGATGGAATGTTATGGTAATGGAATATAATATAACGGCAATTGTAACGGTGATGGAATGTAACCGTTGTAACGGTAATTGTAACGTTAATTGTAATAGTGTTTTCTTTTGTAACGTCCATCCTTCATGGTTATAAGTAGGTGTGTGGTGTTAAGAAAATATATCAGAAAATTATTGGAAATTCTCATCTCTCCCTTGACTCTTTCTCTCTCAATTCCCTTTTCTCCTCCTCTTATCCTTTCTGCAATCTTCTTCTATAGCATCCGCCACAGCTTCAGACTTTGATCTTACCAAGTATGGCCATTCGGTCCAACCAGAGTAATGCTGCAGGCTCATCTCGCAACAAAGGTCATTATGGTGGTGGGCTTCTCGAGTCTAGTCTCTATTTCCAACAGATACATCAACAACAGCACCAATTAAAACAGGGTTTAGGACATGTTGATCCCAATCTTCTTTATAATTCAGAAGTTTCAAATTCTCCTACCTTTGCTCTTCAACATGAGAAGGCCCTGGAAGAAATTAACCAGTACATTAAGTTTCGGGTAAGGGTTTATATACATTTGGTTCTGTTTGTAATAATATTCTTTGTCAACAAATTTATGATTATCCATTTTGGTTATCACTGACAGGATGAGAGATTGAGATTAATGCTACAAGAGCATAAATCTCGTTCACTTGAGATCCTGAGGTATAAAGATGAAGAAATTGCAAAAGCTATACAGAAAAAGGCAGAATTGGAAGTTTATCTGGGAATATTAGAGACAAAAAATCAAGCTTTGCAGATGGCTGCTCAAGAAAAGAAGGAGATGGTATCATTTCTGTATAAAACTTTGGAGGAGATCAAAGCTTCCAGGGAAGTGGTGGCGAATGATGCAGAGCCCTTCTGTGATGAAAGGAGATAAAACAAAAGATTAGAAGATGAAGGAAAAGGAGGAAAACAGGTAGAGTGTGGTGGGGTAGCCAACTTTGAACCTGAGGTCATGCTTTGTAAAAGCTGTCATTCTCGGAGATCTTGTATTGTGTTCCTCCCGTGCAGGCACCTTTCTCCTTCATGCAAAATTTGCGATGCAATACTGGATGCTTGCCCAGTCTGCAAGATGCCAAAAATGTATAGCATTGAAACTTTGTTGGTCTAAACTAATACTCCTATTTTGCCCCATTGTTCTAAATTTACTTTTAATTTTCTTATTTAATAAAATGCCTTAGTACTTTAGTTAAACCTTTATGTATTTAGATTTATATGTATCAAAAAAAAGCACTCAATACGAATTAGTCTCGTACATTTGTATTGTGGGATTTCTACCATTGCACCTAGTCTCCCATGGTGGTCGACGTGCCGGACGTGTCTTATCAGTTTGGATAATTGTTTTAAAAATAATGTGAATATTGTTATAAACAATGTACTGGTTGTCCATATCCATTACGACCGTCGGAGACGTTATGACAGACGTTACGACCGTCGGAGACGTTATGACAAGTTCAACCTCACTGTCACATGGGTGGCTAACAGAAACCAACCACTGTATGATTCTTCTGGGGTTGTTACAATATCTGAAGATGGCAATCTTATGCTATTGAATGGGAAGAAACAGGTTCTTTGGTCATCAAATATGTCAAATATTGCATCCAATTATACTTCCCAACTTTCAGATTATGGAAGCCTTCTCTTGCTGGATAACACAACAGGAAACACCATATGTGAGAGTTTTAACAATCCTTCAAATACTTTGTTACCCCATATGAAAATTACAAGCAACATTGTATTACCCCATATGAAAAAATTATAATGTGTGAAAGTAAACTGGCCTTGAAGGCTGATGCATGTAAGAGGGAAAAACAAAAAAATTTCACGCGGAAACATACATGCATACAGTGATTCATGCTTTAGGGCAGCATCATGTTACCTTGTTTTCGGCCTGATCGTCAGGGAGATCAAGTGTCAGGTCTGAAGGGTTCAAACCCTCTAACGTTGATCCACACCACCGTTCGTCAATGATGCAAGAACACCTTCTTGCAAGCCACCAGATGATCACCACAGTGAGGCTTGCTATACGCTCAATTGGTGAAGGTGGAGGCTAGGTTTAGTGTTTAGAAAGTGGAGTGAAACTACACTAAAGAAATGGCGCATGAGATGAGGAGTAGGCTAGGTTTTTGTGAAAACCCCTAAGGAAGAGAACTTTCTCCCTTTGTGCGCACCATAGGTCACTTAGTAGGAAAGAATGAGAAGATTTTCTCACTTGAAAATCTCACCAAATGTGCGCATGGTTGGAGGGAATCAAGGATCTGTTTGCAATTCAAAATTGCTAACCGCCTCTCGTTCGAATCCTTATAAGATTAGGTCATTATCCTTTCAAGATTCTGACCTAATGGTCATCACATGACCAACCATTTCATGCGCCCCAATCAGTCCCATTTTGAGTCCAGATACATTGAGTAGTTGCATTCAAATTTGAATCAACTAACTCATTGATTCTCTTAACCAACCAAATCAGAATTGTAGTACATTTAGTTGACAAAATGACACTCACTTTGCATCCAAATTTGCGCACCACTTCATCATTGGATAAGATCAAATATCTTTTCTTGATGCAGGGAATATGTTCCAATAAGTTCTCATCTTATCCTTTTGTTATGAAATAACTTTTCATAGCCAATTCAAATTCGAATTCAAACACTTGAATTCAAATGTTCAAACATTCAAATTCAAAATTCAAAATTCAAATTCAAAATTCAAATTTTAAAATCCAATTTCAAAATTCAAAATTTAAATGTTTGATAATTAATTTAACTAATTAAATTAATTAGTAATGTCTTGGACTATCCAAGCCCATTACATTGCTCCATGCGCCCTCCACCCTTTAGGTGGGCTTCTAAACAACTTCTTGGGCTAACAACCATTATTAGGCCCAATACCTTTAAAGCTAGTTCATCATGACTACAAGGTGTTAGTGTGTGACCCGTTAGGTCCAACTTAGCCTCTAACATAACTGGGCTTGGGCCCAACAAGCCCACAACCCAATTAATGATAACACAGAGCACTAGCAATGCTTTGTTGCCCCATAGCTAGTCAGATTAATGACTTGATCATCCTATTACACATATTTGGTTGCCGTATGCATTTCCCTTCATCAAGGTTATCCTCCCATTAACCTAGGGTAAGGAAATGTATCAATCCCTGCGGTTTTGGGTAAGCTTTATTCGAAATAGGGAATCTTCAATTTACTGACTCTAAAGGCAGATCATCTCATGATCTCTTTTACTATGCATAGATTACCGAGTCCCTGTAAATGTCATCCCGATTTCTCCAGTTTACAAATAACCTAATCTCTCACAGAGATTTGACGAATTCCTTCAGCTTATCACCCTAGCCCTGTGCTCTTTCAGGACACACCCAACAACAGTATACCTATGAGTCTCCATGTTTCAGGAAGACGAGGCATATAATCAAAGCATGCCTTCTAGAACACAGTCTACGTAATAACTTCTGGTCTAAGGAAAGACATACCCAAATATAAAGAGATTACTTTAATGACATTATCTGTGAGATTTCCTCATAGAGTCTCTTTTTGGGTCTGTTAAGTGCGAGCTATACTCTTATAGGTCCACCCACGACTTTAGCTAAGACATCTCCATATCTGTAGCACATGAGGTCTTTACCTTGTATCCATATACAAGTAGATAAGTCGTGCTAGTCTTACCCGAGATCACTGATCCCCAATTTCAGTGTCTCTAGACTAGGAACATATAATTAGGAATAGACATGCGATATCATTGAATCCTCATGATCGTGATCTCATCACAGATACTCAAGTGATACCTGTTCTATTCCAAGGGGTTTATCCATTTCGTTCATATAATATTAACAATAATATCGAGACATAATATGAAACTGGATAAATATTGCTTTTATTCATTTGCGACAAATAGTTCTACATCTAGTGTCCTTTATTTAATCAAAAGATTGTCTCTAGGAAACCCATATACTAACAATGTGCACCACTATGTTGCACCGACACATGAAAATTACAAGCAACGTTGTATTACCCCATACCAAAAAATTTATAATGTGCACCATTATGTTGCACCGACACGACACGATACGACTACACATTAATTCTAGAAAATGTTAGATTTTGACACGTTTTGATATTAAATAATATTTTTAATAAATATAATATAGTTTATATTAATACATACAACAACCCATAATAAATTAATTACATTATACTTATAAATTATTTTACTTATAAATTAATCTAAGTTAATTATATATTAAAAAATCCTAAACTATAAAATAAATCGTAAATTTAACTATACAAAAAATATACCCATAAAAAAAATCAGAATTAAAAGAAGCCGAAAAGAAAAATAAGAAAAGCGATAAATAAGGGAGAGAAAATTGAAATTATAAAGAAAACAAAAAATAAAAATAAAAATTCTCTAATGAGATGAAATAAAACCTTTCTTTGATTTTTATAACATTATTGATATTTATTTTATTAATTCGGGTAAGCATTTTGAAATACATATAGTGAATTTTTTTTATTTTTTTATTCTATAGATGCGTCGACCTGTCAACTTGTCACAAAACACGATGTGTTGATATTTTTAACACAATTATAAAAGGTGGGTCAATCTGACCTATTCCATTTTTGACAGATTAGAAACTGATTGGAAGGAGTTGACTTTTATTGCATTCATCTTTATTCTTTACCCTTTTAGGTTTGAGTATGGAGGAAACAAAGACCCAATTTGGACAATGAAAACTAGAATTGTTTTTTGTCCAATGCCTAAGTCATAATATGTGCTGGTTGGTGTAACAGCCCGTTACGTACCGGTATTGTTAACATTAATTATGATATTAAGCGCAGTTACAATCACAGTAATTGAGTTAATTAAATTACGGGCAACTTTTTTCTTTTAACACTTTCCTTTGAGTAAACATTAACCTTTTCCGTAATCAATTAAAACAACACTATAATTGTAAATGCAATTCGCGGAATCATTCAGTTTACTAATGTCACTAATCTTTCTTTTTATTCAACTAATTTAAACTCATCATATTACTCTCACATCTTACCATGTTATAGTCTTATACATTAGCTACGCGTGGTTTCAAACCGCGCACCATTTGAAGTCCTACAGACTAAGTTAGGCCCCTTTGTTTTAGTCTAGAAAAACATGATTTTCAAAATTTACACTATGGTGATCGATTACCAGGGGGTGGTAATCGATTACCCAAGTTAACAAAATGAGGCAGTAGCCAATTTTCGATCCCCTGTTCTCTGGTAATCGATTACCAAGCTTTGGTAATCGATTACTGCACTAGGTAATCGATTACCAAGGCTCTGGTAATCGATTACCAGGCAGACAGAAGCAAGATTTTCGTCCCCTGTTGCATGGTAATCGATTACCAAGCATGCGTAATCGATTACTATGCAGCAAAAATGACAGATGACAGCTTTTTAAGTCCAAAAAGGGTGATGTAATCCATCTCTAACACCTTAATACTCCACACAAACCATACACATACCCTAATGTAGGCTCTAGGCCCTTCCATCATGCATGTTCATTATATAATGCATCCTTTACAAAGTCCTTAAGATCATGGCCATTTTACATCATGAATGGACCATTTACAACATAATGTGCCAAGGCCTCAAATGCAATAAATGTGGCAATGGACAAGTCCCATGCTCACTCAAAATATACAATTCATCCGAGGCATGAATATAAAGCAATAACTAAGACTTAGAACATAATCATGAACACTACAAAAGCATGGAAATCACATCATGCAATATGTTCATGACCTAAGTCTCAAACACTAAATGACATGCTATGTGCACTCCATAGTCTCCTCCAAAATGCCATGCAAGCACCATGCACCACATGCAATCCGATATCCACTAAGCGGGCTTCTCGCCCGAAGCTCCTCCCAGCTCATAATGCCCTGAAATGATGTCCCCCAAACACTGGGTGAGATATACAAATATATCTCAGTAAACCAAGGGTACTAGAGGCTTTCTCCGCCCCATGGCTCACTCAATGTGCAAATATAACATTATATAATATGCATGACATACAATATTACCAACAACTGGAGACAAACCGAGAACATCCACAATTGGATTACGTTCAAGGACTCCATCATATAACTCCTGAGACCTTCCTGGTGCCTCTCCCATGGTTGAGACGACTCCATGGAAAAACCCAACTGGAACTCCTCATGAGCCCTATCCAACGGAAGTCCCACGTTTGGATCATCCTGGTGCCGCTCCCAGAGTCGGCCCCACGGCAAAACCCGACTGGAATCCCCAGCGGAATTATCCAGCGGATGTCCAAACCAACACACGTCAACTGGCCAGTGACCAAACAATTTCACACATAACAAGCAATAAAGCATGAAAGCACATAATCACACAATGCTATAAACACAAAATCCAACCACAACCTTCCACTAGGCGTGGTGGAGCACACAAGGGATTAAACCCCAGTTCCAAGGGTTTACCTCAACACTAACAGTCCCGTTCCTAACGTACACAGCGAATCAATCCTCCACAATCACGTCCGTGTGAGGCACCCTACAATGATCAACATCATGATCAACAATTTTCCACATTACACATAACCTCAATTTCATGAAATTTCACAAATTTTTCCTAAGTTAAAAATCTCACTTTTTCACCTAAATTTTTCATGGTGTTTCTAGCTCACAAGCATCATTCTAAGGCATTTTCATCTAATAGCATTTTTCCATTTGGGCTCTCTATCATCACACATCTAAGATTAAAGACTTAGAGTACATATTTCTAGATCTACAAAATCAACCGTAAAAATACTACAAATATACTCACAATCTACGGTAGACACTCCACCGAGGCTCCACCAAGCAAAGGAAAATTCAAAAGCTTCAAAAACACCAAGAAACCCCAAATTTCGAATCTGAGTTTGCCCAAAAACGCACCAAGGAGATGATTTCAAGGCTTGGGAGTATCACCAATGGCTTTAGAAGGTGCTTTACAATAAATTTCAACACCAAAACCAAGTGATTTGGTTGAGTAATGCATGAATGGTGAAGAGGAAGAGAAATGGGTTTGGTTTGTGAAAAATGAAGAAGAAGGCCACGGGAAGAAGAAGAAGAAAAGGAGAGAGAGGGCGTGGGGGAGTGTGAGGGCCAAGTGGGTTTTTGGTCCCGCGGGTCCCACACGCGATTTAACTTTAATCCAGTCACTAATTCTGATCATAAATTCTTAATCTATTTATTTTTCTGGTCCATGACATATTTTTATTTCCTAAAAATATTGATAAAAATTTTACACTTATCGGTACACTCATACCACAGTATTTTACACTAAAAAGTCACTATTCATCAATTTTTCACAAATTTGCCTATTCACTCAATTTTTCGCCCTGAGTCCGTTTCCGGCATTATTTTTGTCATATGAAATGTCCAACTCAATTTTTATGCCTAAGAATACGTGGCTGGTCATTTACCTTTTTGCCCATTTTGGCCTTAAACCTCGGATTTTCATTAATCCAACAGTTTTGATTTCACATTATAATTCAAAACACACATTTAAATTTATGAGGTGTTATATTCACCCCTCCTTTTAGAAATTTTGTCCGCAAAATTAAATCATACCTGCCCGCTAACTCAGGATATAGCCGGAGAATCTCGTCCTCCCGCTCCCAAGTAGCCTCTTCAGGTGTGTGGTCCTCCCACTGAATCTTCAGCATGGGAAGAACTTTACTTCTCAATCTCTTTTCACTGCGGTCCAATATTGCAATAGGACCAACAGGAGTCTTCAAGTTCTCCCTGACTTCAATATTATCCGGTATCACCACATGTGATTCATCCGGAACATAACGCCGCAACTGCGACACATGAAAAAAATCATGTAAATTGGATAATTGAGGCGGTAAGGCAAGCTGATAGGCCACCAATCCGACTCTTTTCATAATTTGATACGGTCCAATGAACCGTGGACTCAGCTTCCTCACACCCAACGCATGGCCAACACCCGTGACCGGAGACAATCGTACAAAAACATAGCCACCTTCCTCAAATTCTAGTGGTCTATGCTTGTTGTCATAGTAGCTTTTCTGCTGATTCTGTGCCTGTTTCAATTTTTCTCTGATCATTTCAATTGGCACTGTTGTTTCCTGCACAAAATCCGGACCAAATCTTTCTTTATCGCCTACCTCAGTCCAACAAGTGGGCATACGACACCTCCTCCCATACAATACCTCATACGGTGCCATACCCAGACTGGAGTGAAAACTGTTATTATAAGAAAACTCCACCAATGGCAAGTACCTATCCCAAGCAGTACCCTGTTCCAATGTGCAAGCTCTCAGCATATCCTCAAGTGTTTGTATGGTCCTTTCAGTCTGACCATCAGTCTGCGGGTGATACGCAGTGCTCAGTCGAAGCTTAGTGCCAAAAGCCTGCTGTAAAGCTCCCCAAAAGCGTGAAGTAAATTTCGGGTCGCGATCACTGACAATGCTAATCGGTATCCCATGGAGTCTAACAATCTCCTTTACATACAACGTAGCCAACTTCTCTGTGGTGAAATCCACTCGTACTGGTAGAAAATGTGCAGACTTCGTAAGTCGGTCCACAATAACCCAAGTCGAATCATAACCAGCCTGAGTTCGAGGCAATCCCACAACAAAATCCATCGAAATACTCTCCCATTTCCATTCTGGTATATCCAGCGGCTGAAGTAACCCAGCAGGTTTTTGATGCTCTATCTTTACTTTCTGACAAACCAAACACTTAGATACGTACTCAACGACATCCCTTTTCATCCCAGGCCACCAGAACTTAACTTTCAAATCTTGGTACATTTTTGTAGCACCTGGGTGGATAGCATATTGACCCTTATGGGCCTCCGTCATAACTTCCTCTGCAAGTTCCTTGGGCACAACAATCCTGCCCTGATATAATAATAGTCCCTGTCCATTAACAGATATGCCACTCTGGCCTTTCAAATATTTAATACTTTCATTCCGAATTTGAGTCTCTTTAATCTTCTCGTGCAGCTCATTCTCAATCCGAGTCAACTCCATATCACACATTCTCCCTGCAAAGAAATCCGTTATTTTCATATCCCGAAATTGCTCAATTACTTCATTGTCCCACATCATCATATGAGATAAATTGACAGACTTCCTACTCAACGCATCTGCCACAACATTAGCCTTTCCCGGGTGATATTTCAGCTCAAAGTCATAGTCTTTTAAGAATTCAACCCATCTCCGCTGCCTCATATTCAGCTCCTTCTGATCAAACAAATATTTCAAGCTTTTATGATCACTGAACACAGCAAATTTCATCCCATACAGAAAGTGCCTCCAGATTTTCAAGGCAAACTCAATAGCAGCCAGTTCTAAGTCGTGCGTCGGATAATTTTCTTCATGCGGCTTTAACTGTCTGGACGCATAAGCAATCACTTTTCCTTCCTGCATTAGTACGCTCCCTAAACCTTTCTTAGAAGTATCACAATATAAAACAAACTCACCCTCCGGATCAGGTAGAGTCAACACCGGAGCAGTGGTCAACTTCTCTTTGAGTAACAGAAAACAGTCCTCACATTCCTGGGTCCACACAAAAGGAGTATCCTTTCTCGTCAGTCGGGTCAACGGTAGAACCAGTGCAGAAAATCCCTGTATAAACCGGCGATAATAACCAGCAAGCCCCAGAAAACTTCTAATCTCAGTCACAGTCTTAGGTCGTTCCCAGTCGCTTATCGCTTCAATCTTGCTAGGATCCACTGCAACACCGCTTGTAGAAATAACATGATTTTCAAAATTTACACTATGGTAATCGATTACCAGGGGGATGGTAATCAATTACCCAAGTTACCAAAATAAGGCAGTAGCCAATTTTCGATCCCCTGTTCTCTGGTAATCGATTACCAAGCTTTGGTAATCGATTACTGCACTAGGTAATCGATTACCAAGGCTCTGGTAATCGATTACCAGGCAGACAGAAGCAAGATTTTCGTCCCCTATTGCATGGTAATCGATTACCAAGCATGGGTAATCGATTACTATGCAGCAAAAATGACAGATGACAGCTTTTTAAGTCCAAAAAGGGTGATGTAATCCATTTCTAACACCTTAATACTCCACACAAACCATACACATACCCTAATGTAGGCTCTAGGCCCTTCCATCATGCATGTTCATTATATAATGCATCCTTTACAAAGTCCTTAAGATCATGGCCATTTTACATCATGAATGGACCATTTACAACATAATGTGCCAAGGCCTCAAATGCAATAAATGTGGCAATGGACAAGTCCCATGCTCACTCAAAATATACAATTCATCCGAGGCATGAATATAAAGCAATAACTAAGACTTAGAACATAATCATGAACACTACAAAAGCATGGAAATCACATCATGCAATATGTTCATGACCTAAGTCTCAAACACTAAATGACATGCTATGTGCACTCCATAGTCTCCTCCAAAATGCCATGCAAGCACCATGCACCACATGCAATCCGATATCCACTAAGCGGGCTTCTCGCCCGAAGCTCCTCCCAGCTCATAATGCCCTGAAATGATGTCCCCCAAACACTGGGTGAGATATACAAATATATCTCAGTAAACCAAGGGTACTAGAGGCTTTCTCCACCCCATGGCTCACTCAATGTGCAAATATAACATTATATAATATGCATGACATACAATATTACCAACAACTGGAGACAAACCGAGAACATCCACAATTGGATTACGTTCAAGGACTCCATCATATAACTCCCGAGACCTTCCTGGTGCCTCTCCCATGGTTGAGACGACTCCATGGCAAAACCCAACTGGAACTCCTCATGAGCCCTATCCAGCGGAAGTCCTACGTTTGGATCATCCTGGTGCCGCTCCCAGAGTCGGCCCCACGGCAAAACCCGACTGGAATCCCCAGCGGAATTATCCAGCGGATGTCCAAACCAACACACGTCAACTGGCCAGTGACCAAACAATTTCACACATAACAAGCAATAAAGCATGAAAGCACATAATCACACAATGCTATAAACACAAAATCCAACCACAACCTTCCACTAGGCGTGGTGGAGCACACAAGGGATTAAACCCCAGTTCCAAGGGTTTACCTCAACACTAACAGTCTCGTTCCTCACGTACACAGCGAATCAATCCTCCACAATCACGTCCGTGTGAGGCACCCTACAATGATCAACATCATGATCAACAATTTTCCACATTACACATAACCTCAATTTCATGAAATTTCACAAATTTTTCCTATGTTAAAAATCTCACTTTTTCACCTAAATTTTTCATGGCGTTTCTAGCTCACAAGCATCATTCTAAGGCATTTTCATCTAATATCATTTTTCCATTTGGGCTCTCTATCATCACACATCTAAGATTAAAGACTTGGAGTATATATTTCTAGATCTACAAAATCAACCGTAAAAATACTACAAATATACTCAATCTACGGTAGACACTCCACCAAGGCTCCACCAAGAAAAGGAAAATCCAAAAGCTTCAAAAACACCAAGAAACCCCAAATTTTGAATCTGAGTTTGCCCAAAAACGCACCAAGGAGATGATTTCAAGACTTGGGAGTATCACCAATGGCTTTAGAAGGTGCTTTACAATAAGTTTCAACACCAAAACCAAGTGATTTGGTTGAGTATTGCATGAATGGTGAAGAGGAAGAGAAATGGGTTTGGTTTGTGAAAAATGAAGAAGAAGGCCACAGGAAGAAGAAGAAGAAAAGGAGAGAGAGGGCGTGGGGGAGTGTGAGGGCCAAGTGGGTTTTTGGTCCCGCGGGTCCCACACGCGATTTAACTTTAATCCAGTCACTAATTCTGATCATAAATTCTTAATCTATTTATTTTTCTGGTCCATGACATATTTTTATTTCCTAAAAATATTGATAAAAATTTCACACTTATCGGTACACTCATACCGCAGTATTTTACACTAAAAAGTCACTATTCATCAATTTTTCACAAATTTGCCTATTCACTCAATTTTTCGCCCTGAGTCCGTTTCCGGCATTATTTTTGTCATATGAAATCTCCAACTCAATTTTTATGCCTAAGAATACGTGGCTGGTCATTTACCATTTTGCCCTTTTTGCCCATTTTGGCCTTAAACCTCGGATTTTCACTAATCCAACTATTTTAATTTCACATTATAATTCAAAACACACATTTAAATTTATGAGGTGTTATAGTTGGTCTAGCGGAACACCAGTCATACTCTCCACCGCCGCCGCCACCCATAGCCGCCGTCGCGCCGCCTCACTCCACCGTCGCCGTCGCGCCTCCCCCTCTAATCCATCGCCGCCATTAAAATAAGGTATAAGAGACATACGTTCTGTTTTGTAAATGCGAAACTTTAATTTCCAGTTTAATTTCCAGTTCTTCACATAAACATTAATTTCTGCCGTCGCAGGGTTTATGAGTGCTGAAAATTTTCATTTATCGTTGTTAGGTGCTTATGCAGGTCTTTCCTTTTTTGCTTTCTTTGTTCATATTCAATTAAAGACTTGGCACGACAATCAAAAATTGATTTCAAATGGTTAACAAGAATTGCTGTGGGTTGGTTCCAATTGTATACAATATAGTATATAAAAGATGGAAGATAGACCGTTTACACAACAATTCAGAATTTAAAAAAAATTGAATAATTATAGGTTTTATAATCACGGTACAACCTGGCTCTGATAATCATGGTGGAGAGTATGACTGGTAAGAGAGAGAGTATGATCAGAGAGAAAGGGGGAGAGAGAAGGGGAAGTGAGGGTGTATATAAGGATTAAATCAGGATCGTTGGATCAAAAAATCAATTTAACGATGAGATTGACTGGTAGTCACATAGTTGTAACATGACTTGGTTGTCACAATATCCTGTCTCTTGTATATATTGGGCTTTGTAATTTTTTTTTTTGAAATAAAAAAACATCAGAAAATGATAATATAGTTTGGGGGGCAATGAGATATGAAGCTCTACACAGATGAAATTTTGTTGCTGAGACGTAACTAGATTTTTTTCTGGGGTCTAATTGATGGGTTTAATGGGTCTTGGGTTTAGAAATTTTTGGGCTATGATTAGGGAAAAACCCAAGTAGGTAGAAGAGAATTAATATATTGGATCAGTTTTTCTCAACCAATCCGAAAACCGATCCAATCCAATTAAAATTTAATATTTTTTTTCGGTTTCTGGTTTTCGATTATCGATTTTTCGATGTGTTCACTGTGGTTGGAATCGAATTGGATCGGTTTATGAACACCGGTAAACCTTCTAGTTACACAAAAAACCATATCATTTACAATTACTATCAAAGATAATATGGTTTTCTATAATTTTTCAATTTAATTTATAATATATAAACATTTTTATACGAGTTGCCTAAATAGCCATCTAACATTTTTTAACAAACAAAAGTATTTAATAAAATTCTCAGCACTCTTAACAAATCCTGAATTTTTTTTAACTTTATATCAAGGGTTCGCTTTTTCTGCAGTTAATCTGCAATAACCCCAATACGACGTCATTTTGGACGGAAATCATGATGTTTTTGTAATTTTAATTAATTTATTTCAGGGTTATAATAGTCTTTATATTTATAATTTTTTAAAATTTAAATACCAAAACAACATCGTTTTGGAAATAAATGCAGATAACTTATCTGCATTAACTACAGAAAAATCGAGTTTGAGATTTTTATAATTCTGAAGTTTCAAATTCTCCTACCTTTGCTCTTCAACTTGAGAAGGCCCGGGAAGAAATTAACCAGTACATCAAGTTTCAGGTAAGGTTTTATATACATTTGGTTATTTTTGTAATAATATTCTTTGTCAACAAATTTGTGATTATCCATTCTGGTTATGACTGACAGGATGAGAGATTGAGATTTATGATACAAGAGCATAAATCTCGTTCACTTGAGATCCTGAGGTATAAAGATGAAGAAATTGCAAAAGCTATACAGAAAAAGGCACAATTGGAAGTTTATCTGGGAATATTAGAGACAAAAAATCATGCTTTGCAGATGGCTGCTCAAGAAGAGAAAGAGATGGTATCATTTATGTATAAAACTTTGGAGGAGATCAAAGCTTCCAGGGAAGTGGTGGCGAATGATGCAGAGTCCTTCGGTGATGAAGGGAGAGAAAACAAAAGATTAGAAGATGAAGGAAAAGGAGGAAAACAGGTAGAGTGTGGTGGGGTAGCCAACTTTGAACCTGAGGTCATGCTTTGTAAAAGCTGTCATTCTTGGAGATCTTGTATTGTGTTCCTCCCGTGCAGGCACCTTTCTCCTTCATGCAAAATTTGTGATGCAATACTGGACGCTTGCCCAGTCTGCAAGATGCCAAAAATATCTAGCATTGAAACTTTGTTGTTCTAAACTAATACTCCTATTTGGGCCTGTACTTAAGGTGGTACATAGATGTCTTCCATGGAGGGTGAAGTATGTTGATATAGGGGTATTCATAGTAGCAATGGTAGAGACCAAGACACTAGTGGAGCTTCCCATGGTGTGCATCAAGGGGGTGTGTGAGAGTGGCTAGGATGGCTCTCCATAGTCACAACAGCTGGAGCTGAATGGAGAAGAGGAGGTCCTTTTCACAATGTGAGAGGGATATTTAGAGCAAGAGCTCCAGTCAACCTAGCCAGCCTACCCTTTTCAGGCTAGGCATGCTGAACCCCTGCCAGTGTGCAGGGCTAGCAAGGTGCATGGGGAAGAGGGGGCATCCTATGATACCTTCTAGAAGTGGGCCTTTTGGATTGGACCCAGTAGTGGGCCTATGCATGTGGGATATCCAGAATAGAAGCCCCCCAGCTTGGTAGCTTTGCGAAGCAAGGGTGCCAAGATGTATGGCAGCTTGGGCCGATTATTCATAGTGTGTAGTGTTCTAAGTAGGATATAATGTAACCGATCGGTAATACGTCGACCTTTATGTCTTGTTTATTTGTTGTCACCGAGTATGAATTGTCTGGTTAGCAATGCTTGAGTGCTTGAAGAGAATCTTCTATCATGTCTTGCAATTGTGCTGAACCTTGTTGTCTTCAAATATGCGTCTTGTTATTGAGTGAGGTCTTCAAATGTTGTTGAAGTAGCAATAATTTAATTGTAAGGATAAGTTGGCGAGCCCATGTCGAATCAAGTAATCAAGTATCCTGTAGATTTTAACATCTGAAATAAGAATGTCTTGATGATCTGATAAAATAAAGTCGACGGGATTGCAAATTCGAGCTTTGTGAGAAAATAAAGTAGTAGATGAGATCTTCCGGAGAGGATGATGTGTTCCAAAATAGAGAGTGATGGAGATTCTCGTGACAAATATATATACTCCATTCTTTGGGAATTTTCCTTCTTCAGGAATAAAACTCGTTGATGATATGATGTATGATAAATAACGCCCATGTGGAATCAGGCAGCCTGAAGATTTTAACAGCTAAAATAAAGACGTCTTGACCGTATGATAATAATAAAATAACGTTGCAGATGAAGGCTTCTGGGGCAGATAATTTTTCCAAGAGAGAGATGTGATGAAGATCTTTATCAATAAATATATATGCTCCCTTTTTCCGGAATAAAATTCGCTGGTGACAAATAATGTAGTGGACGAAAGCTCCTCGAGAAGAGAATGTGTTCCCAGAGGGAAAGAGACTGAGAGTCTTCATAGATGATAAATATGTATATTCCTTTCTTTAAGCATGAAACTCGGCGATATGAATGTATAATAAATAACGCCTAGTGACTAGGGTCTTTGATGTCCAGTTGCTCCAATTTAAATCCTGCTACAACTAGTATAGTAGCGTACGAATGATGACAAAAATGTGCCTAGGTGGGGCGTTGGCCAAACGCCGGCCATCTAGGACTTTTGCCGAGGGGTAGCACATCTCGGACTTTGTTTACCGGGGGTGAGAACCATCCCGGCCTTCATACGTTTTTGTCCCGGGCTACCGGTCTTCATTGTATACCGGGGGTGAGGACCATCCCGGCCTTCATACGTTTTTGTCCCGGGCTACCGGTCTTCATTGTATACCGGGGATGAGAACTATCTCGGCCTTCATTATGTTTAAGCAACTCATATGAAATTTATAAAGATGCGGTAAAGAGAAACATGCATATGCTAGTGAAGAGATGTTGTTGCCTGGTGTTGAAAACAAAACCTGACCATGTGAATGTCATTGGGAACCTGGCATACAAGTGTTGATTGGATAGCTTTTGGTTTGTTGGTGAAATGCTGGCCTCCATGTTGGCGAGATGAAATGCTGGTCTTCCTGTTGGGCGTGATGAAATTTGGTCTTCCTATTGGGCATGATGAAATTTGGTCTTCTTATTGGGCGGGATGAAGTGCTTGGTCTCCATGTCGGGCGTGAAAGCCATCCCGGCCTTCGTAATAAATACCGGGCGTGAGAGCCGTGTCGGCCTTCATCAATTAATTACAGGAAGAGAGAGCCCTCCCGGCCTTCACAATCAATTACTGGGGGTGAGATCCGTCCCAGCCTTCATCAACTAATTACCGGAAGTGAGAGCCCTCCCGACCTTCACAATTAATTAAAGGGGGTGAGATCCGTCCCGACCTTCGTAAATAATTACCGGGCATGAAAACCATCCCGACCTTCGTAAATAAATACCGGGCGTGAGAGCCGACCCGACCTTCGTAAATAATTACAGAGGGTGAGAGCCGCCCCGACCTTCGTAATTAATTACCGGGGGTGAGAACCATCCCGGCCTTCGTAAATAAATACCGGGCGCGAGAACCATCATGGCCTTTGTAAGAACCCGCACCGCTAATTAAGGTAATTAGTGAATTAATTATGATAATTAGGAAATGATTCCATAATTGATCTTAATAATTATTAGTTGGCTTAAATAACTATAGTAAGTGAGTAAAAATGTTGAAAGTCGCTTTTTGGAAGAAAAGCGCAGATACCAGTTCTGCTACCCGATATAAATGCGTACCGGAAAAGTATCCCGGAAAATTATAACGAGTGCATGATAATTACTAGTATATTATGTAGGACTTGTAAAACAAGTTTCAAGTCAAAATAATGTGATCTGATGCCAGAACTGATACTGGGTATGGAAAAGCGCGTACCGGAAAGGTGCTCCGAAAAATAAAATAAAAATATGAAAAATCTTAGAAAAATGAGTAGTTTTAGATTCCAAAGTTTGGGATCAAGATCTTTTGCGTTGCTATTAAGGTTAATACTGCGCGTCTAAGTGGATTTTGGCTATAAATACACTTATTATGGGCACAAAACCCTAGAAACCTTTTTCCCTACGTGACTTGGCTGCAGCTTGAGCTCCTTGCTGCCACCCTCCTTCCTTGCTTGGGAAAAACCTTCAAGTCACCTCCTTTCCTTGAGTTCTTCACACTTTCTCCTTGCAAACACTTGGTTGGGTGGGTTGTGAGAGTGTGAGGCTACATTTGCTGCACACTCAGCCATTGTGGGTTGAGTTTTGAGGGCTGGTTTGGAGAGTTGAGTGTGGTGAGTCATGATCATGACATTTTGAGGTCCAAGTGGTGACCTTTTTGGGGGAAAGAACCAACCTTGTGATGCCAATTTTGTGCTCCTACTTGGTCTGAGTATGAGGAGCTGTTGGTGAGCTCCAAGTGTCCTCATTCCCCTGTTTTACTCTCATTTAAGAAGGCACCTGGTCAAAAACCTGGTATTATTATCTTTGACCCTGGTATTGTTATAACTCAACCTCGAGGACGAGGTTGGTTTGAAGGGCGATGGAATGTAACGGTAATGGGATATAATACAACGATAGTTGTAACGGTAATGGAATGTAACCGATGGAATGTAACGGTAATGGAATATAATATAACGGCAATTGTAACGGTGATGGAATGTAACCGTTGTAACGGTAATTGTAACGTTAATTGTAATAGTGTTTTCTTTTGTAACGTCCATCCTTCATGGTTATAAGTAGGTGTGTGGTGTTAAGAAAATATATCAGAAAATTATTGGAAATTCTCATCTCTCTCTTGACTCTTTCTCTCTCAATTCCCTTTTCTCCTCCTCTTATCCTTTCTGCAATCTTCTTCTTCTGTAGCATCCGCTACAGGTTCAGACTTTGATCTTACCAAGTATGGCCATTCGGTCCAACCAGAGTAATGCTGCAGGCTCATCTCGCAACAAAGGTCATTATGGTGGTGGGCTTGTCGAGTCTAGTCTCTATTTCCAACAGATACATCAACAACAGCACCAATTAAAACAGGGTTTAGGACATGTTGATCCCAATCTTCTTCTTTATAATTCAGAAGTTTCAAATTCTCCTACCTTTGCTCTTCAACTTGAGAAGGCCCTGGAAGAAATTAACCAGTACATTAAGTTTCAGGTAAGGGTTTATATACATTTGGTTCTATTTGTAATAATATTCTTTGTCAACAAATTTATGATTATCCATTTTGATCATAGTGTTTTGTAGCTAAGTCCCATGATTTGTAATTGAAACTTGTAAACATGATGTAATGTTGTAATTATTGGATATATGTATATGTGATGAAATGATATGCATGTTTCTCTTAGTGTATGAGTATCTAGAGATACTAGAATTCATGTATTGAAAGGATTATATGATGTAAATTAGGTGAAAGAAAACCTTTGATTGAAAATTCAAGTAAGAGCCAAGATACCCTGTCTTGTTGTCCAATTTTCGTATCCTATACGATAGATTTGGACCTTTGTGTCTTGATGGAAGTTGTAGATATGTTTCTTAGCTTTCCATAGACACCAAGATTGTGTAATTTGGATAAGTATAACTAAAGTTATGGTTAAAACACCACAGGTAGGTCAAATTGCCCTGTTTTGGTACCCAGCCCCTGTTGTCTGGCGCTAGGGGCGCCAAACTGGCGCTATGAGTGCCAACTTCCAAAATGAGGCAGTGGCTCTGGCGTTGAGGGCGCCACTGTGGCACTGGGAGCGCCTTCCTCCCTGTGTCCTGCGCATCTGTGGCGCTGATAGCGTGGGACTGGCGCTATCAGCGCGGAGGGTCCTGATGACTCAGCACCTGTTTTCTTAGAAAAGGCATAACTTGAGCTTTAGAGCTCCGATTTGAGCGCGGTTTGAACCCACGCGTAACTAATGAAAAATCCTATAATATAATGGGCAAATGGAGACCATAATAAATGAGATGAAAGTATGGTATTAAGCTTTAAGTATGTTATTCCGCAATGTATTATGGTTATGGTCACGCAATTGGGTAATTTTAATTCGGCTTGTTTTAAAAGAAAAATTTAACCGGATTTTAATTGCACCAATGTGATTGTAACTGTGCTTAATATCATAAGTCAATGTTAATAAACCGGTTCTAGAACGGGGTGTTACAAAAAGCGCGTACCGGAAAGGTGCTCCGAAAAATAAAATAAAAATATAAAAATCTTAGAAAAATGAGTAGGTTAAGATTCCAAAGTTTGAGATTAAAATCTTTTGCGTAGCTATTAATGCTAATATTGTGCGTTCAAGTTATAAATGGCTATATATATATATCCTGGGCACAAAACCCTAGACACCAGAATTCTCTACGTGAGATTGAGGGAGGCTGATCAGTTTGGCTGCTCATTTGGGTTTTTCTTCTCCATTCTTGAGAAAGTTGGCACATTTTGCCTTGATCCTTCTCTTTTCTCTTGTAAACACTTGGGAGAATCATTGTGAGTGGTGTGAGTGTCTCATTTCTGAGTTTGAGGGACTGTGTGAGGGGTTGTGGAGCTGACTTGGTGGTGTTTGGGTTGAGTGCAGCCTTGTCATGGCATTTTGGGGTCCAAGTGGTGACCTTTGGTGGGAAAGAACCTACCTTGTGGAACCATTTTCGTGTTTTGAGTTTGGTCAGATTTGAGGAGCAATTTGGGAGCTCACAAGGCACCTTGTGCTGCTGTTTTGAGCTTGGGGTAAGTTCCCTAGCATGATCTTGGGTTTTAATGCTTTAAAGGTGAAGTCTTTGGATGCTAATGGTTAAAACGAAGTAACCAAAAATGAAGTAACCAACACCTGAGTGAACTTGTATATGCTTAAAAATGGATCCTTGGACGTGTTTAAGGGTTAAAAGTTGGACCTTTGGACTGGATATTCACGAAATGCAGAAACTGCATTCTGTCGTGAAATATCCCGATATTTGTCGAGCAGATATCCGGATATTGGATATCCGGATATGGGGATCTGGATATTCGGATATTGCATATCCGGATATGCCCCGAGGAATATCTGGATATTCTGGGATTTCGAAGAACAGTAGCTGCACTTTTCATACAGTAGGCTATTGGGGGTTTGTGGACCCTAGATTAAGGAAGTTGGACTTTTGTAATTAATGAACTAAGTCAGAATCATGTAATTAAGGGCTTATGGCTTTGTTGGAAGCCTTAAGATGTAAAACTTATGGAAAGGCGTGGTCTTTAAGTTGTATGCTTGTGGTGCATATTTAATGATATATTATTGGTCCATAACAGATTGTGATACTGCTGTGTTTGGACTGTGAGAGTGGTTGGTGTAAGAACCCGCACCGCTAATTAAGGTAATTAATGAATTAATTGTGATAATTAGGAAATAATTCCATAATTGACTCTAATGATTATTATGAGGCTTTAATAATTATAATTAGTGGGTAAGAATGCTGAAAGTCGCTTTTCGGAAGAAAAGTGCAGATACCGGTTCTGCTAGTCGGTATAAATGCTTACCGAGAAAGTATCCCGGAAAATTATAATAAGTGCTTGATAATTACTAGAATAATATGTAGGACTTGTAAAACAAGTTTCAAGTCAAAATAATGAGATCTGATGCCAGAACTGATATTGGTTATGGAAAAGTGCGTACCGGAAAGGTGCTCCGAAAAATAAAATAAAAATATGATAATTCTTAAGAAAATGAGTAGATTAAGATTCTAAGTTTAGGATCAAGATCTTTTGCGTAGCTATTAAGGCTAATACTGCGCGTTTAAGTGGTTTTGTCTTTATATAGACTTGTTAAGGGCACATAACCCTAGGTAACAGAATTTTGAGCGTGAATGGCTGCTGAGGGAGGGTCTTTTGCTGTCTTGGTGCCTCCTCCTATTGCCTTCACCATTTCTTGAGTTGGGATGCCTTTTCTTCACTCTTTCTCTTTGTAAACACCTTGGGGTGAGTGGGAAATACTTGAGTGAGTGTGTGGAGAGCTTCATTCTGAGTTGGTGAGTTGTCTTGAGTGCCATTGTGTACTGAATTGGAGAGTTGGCATTGTTGGGCCATTGTTGTGGCATTTTGGAGCTTCAAGAAGCTTCCTTTGAGAGGAAAGGGCCAAGCTTTAGTAGCATTTTCGTGTCCTTTGCAAGCCAGAACTTAGGAGCTGTTGTGAGAGCTCCAAGAGCACACCTTGCACTGTTTTGAACCCTTGGTGAGTTGTTCAACCTTTGATAATGAGTTCTTGTTGCTTAAAGGTGAAGTCTTTGCATGTAAATGGGTTAAGTAAGTAACCAACTGGTATGTTACCCTAAGTGAGTCTAAAAATGCATGCTTTAACATTTTGAAGTGTTAAAAATGGAACCTTGGAAGGATATCTTGACGAAATGCAGAAACTGCATTCTGTCGTGAAATATCCAGATATTTGTCGAACAGATATCCGAATATTGATATCCGGATATGGTATCCGGATATTGATATCCGGATATGGGACCTTGATATCCGGATATGGTCAGTGAGATATCCGGATATCCAATATCCGGATATGCCACGAGGAATATCCGGCTATTGGGGGTTTGTGGACCCTAGATTAAGGAAGTTGGACTTCTGTAATTAATGAACTAAGTCAGAATCAAGTGATTAAGGGCTTATGGCTTATATGGAGCCTTAAGACGCAAAACGTAAAGGAAAGGCATTGTCTTTAAGTTGTATGCTTGAGATGCATAATTATTGATATAGTATTGGTCCATAACAGATTGTGATTCTGCTGTGTTTGGACTTTGAGCTGTGGACTCTTGCCTTTGGGTGTTAGCTTGCAAGGTAAGATTTCGTGTCCTCGGTTTAGCCATGTTGTGGTTCCACATGTTCAATGGGGATATGGTATATGCATGCTGTGTTACATGCTTTTGAACATATGAAATGTTGATTGAACTTTACATGTAATGGCTTTTAATATGCATGTGTTGTTCCATCTTGACGGTAAGCCTGAGTATGTGGCGTCATACAATATGGTGATCCGGGGTGGATGCAAGTGGCGTCTTGCACTATATGTAGGAGATAGACGTATTCCTGCATTTCTCTGGCCAGTAGAATAGTATTGACACACATGACATGATTATCTGCTGCATTGCATTGTTTTAGAACTGATGATGATGAACTGCTTTTAAACTTATATTGCACATGTAAGTGAGCTTGGGGTGGAAGATCCTTGAGGACCCCTTGTCTTACTGAGATTTCTTGTTTAGAGACCTCACACCACGTTTGGGGAATGCTTATTTTAGGTTCAGGTAGTATGGGGGCTGATGTCTCTAGTGGCAAGAGGCTAGAGCATGATTGATGATTATTGTTATGACTGCTTTGATGATAGCATGACTGGACTGCATGCTGTTTATGTTTTCCGCATCTTTATTATTGCATTGTTAATGTTGAGACTGATGTTGGGCCTTGTGGCCTTATTTGCGTGAGCATGGGGTTTGTCCATGTCACTTTATGTTAGTACTTTAGGCTGAGTTGTATTATCTGATAGTTGGTCCGGTATATGTGTTGTAGTTCCGTGACTAGAGACAAATACTTATGTTATTTATTTAATGAGGTATTTCAGTTAGCTGTTTTATTGCAATTACATACATGCAATGTTTTTATAATTGATTAATAAGCAAGTTGGTAATGATAATGGCATCATAATTGAAAAGAAAAAGATATTTCGCATTTTTAATTAAGCGCAGCTTAATACGATAGTATGATAACATTACCGGATATATACGGGGTGTTACATTTATGGTATCAAAGCAATAGTTCGAGGGAAAATCCTGTATGTATTGCAATTGCTAGGTTGTTTGGTTGTGTCTGTCTTATGTGTTTACTCCGTCGAATGTCATTATGATAATGCATATAAGACCACACTGCGTGGGCCTGATTAACTCATAAATTGTGTAACTTGTGCAGAATCATGGTAAGACTGTTGTTGGGCATTTATGGCCTTATTTGGTGAGCAAGGGGTTTGTCCATGCCACATTGACTTGTCATTATGTTTTCATACATTAAGTTATTAATTTATCAGGATTTTGGTCCAGGCTATGTGTTGTAGTCCTGTGACTTAGATACTCACTTTATATTTATTTATGAGGTATTTCAGTTAGTTGTCTTGCAATTTACATACAGGCGTTATTTTATGAAATTGATTAAGTAATCAACTTGGCTAAGGCTAATGACGTCATAATTGAATTAAAGAAAAAGTTATTCCGCATTTTAATTAACTGTGGCTTAATACTATAGTATGTTAACAAACCGGGTTAACACGGGCTGTTACAAATAACATCTTTTGTATATATTAGGCTTTGTGATTTTTTATTTTTATTTTGAAATACAAAAGCATTAGAAAACGATAATATAGTTTGGAGGGCAATGAGATATGAAGCTCTACACAAATGAAATTTTATTGCTGAGACGTGACTAGATTTTTTTCTGGGTTTAATTGAAGGGTTTAATGGGTCTTGGTTTTAGAAATTTTTGAGCTATGATTAGGGAAAGACCCAAGTAGGTAGAAGAGAATTAATATATTGGATCGGTTTTTATCAACAAATTTGAAAACCGATCAAATCCAATTAAAATTTAAGAATTTGTTTTGGTTTTTGGTTTTCGATTATCGATTTTTTCGATGTGGTCACTGCGGTTGGAATCGATTTGGATCGGTTTATGAACACCGGTAAACCTTCTAGTTACACAAAAAAAAAAACATATCATTTACAATTACTATCAAAGATAATATGGTTTTCTATAATTTTTCAATTTAATTTATAATATATAAACATTTTTATATGAGTTGACTAAATAGCCATCTAACATTTTTTAAACAAACAAAAGTATTTAAAAAAATTCTCAGCACTCTTAACAAATCCTGAATTGTTTTTAACTTTATATCAAGAGTTCGTTTTTTCTGTAGTTACTGTAGATAAGTTATTTACAGTAACCCCAATACGACGTCGTTTTGGACGGAAATCATGGTGTTTTTGTAATTTTAATTAATTTATTTCAGGTTTATAATAGTCTTTATATTTATAATTTTTTAAGATTTAAATACCAAAATCATATCGTTTTGGAAATAAATGCAGATAACTTATCTGCATTAACTGCAAAAACATTTTTTCCTTTTTTCTGCAGTTACTGCAGATAAGTTATCTACAGTTAGGGGTGTTTATCAACCGATCCAAACCGATTCAAACTGCGGTAACAGAACCGAAATACCGATAACCGAATAAACCGAAAACGAAAAAACCAAAAACCAATTAAAAACCGCAAATTTTAAATGGATTGGATCGGTTTTTGGATGAGTTGATGAAAATCGATCCAATCCGAACTGATCCAATATATTAATTTCCCTCTACCTATTTGGGTCATTCCCTAATCATAGCCTAAAAATTTCTATACCCAAGACCCATTAACTCATCAACTAAATCTAAGAAAAAATCTAGTCATATTTTATCAACAAAACTTTATCTTTGTAGAGCTTCATATCTCATTGCCAAAAAAAAAACTATATTATTATTTACTAATCTTTTGTATGTCAATTTTTTTTTACAAAGCCAATATATACAAAAGATGTTATTTGCACAATAATCATGAAATAAATTTTAGGATTTTCAAAATCCCGAAAACCGATCCAACCCAAACTGAAAAAAATTGAATTAGATCGAATCGGATTTGAAAAAAAAATCAAAATCGAATGGATGATTATATGATCAAACCGAAAGGATTGGATCAGATATTTTTACTTCCAAAACCGATCTAATCCAGGCCGCGAACACCCCTATCTATAGTAACCCCAATACGACGTCTTTTTGGACGGAAATCATGGTATTTTTGTAATTTAATTTATTTCAGGGTTATAATAGTCTTTATATTTATAATTTTTTAAGATTTAAATACCAAAACAACGTTGTTTTGGAAATAAATGCAGATAACTTATCTGCATTAACTGCAGAAACATTTTTCCCTTATAGGGTTCACTTTTTCTGCAGTTACTGCAGATAATTTATCTGTAATAAGTCCAATACGATGTCATTTTGGGACGGAAATCATGGTATTTTGTAATTTTAATTTATTTCAAGATTATAATAGTCTTTATATTTATAATTTTTTAAGATTTAAATACCAAAATAACATCATTTTGGAAATAAATTCAGATAACTTCATTAACTGTAGAAAAAGCGAACCCTATAAGTGAAAAATGTTTCTGCAGTTAATGCAGATAAGTTATCTGCATTTATTTCCAAAAGGACATTGTTTTGGTATTCAAATATTAAAAAATTATAAATATAAAGACTATTATAACCTGAAATAAGTTAAAATTACAAAAACACCATGATTTCCGTCCAAAATGACGTCGTATTGGGGTTACTCCAGATACCTTATCTGCAGTAACTGCAGAAAAAGCGAACCCTATAAGGGAAAAATGTTTCTGCAGTTAATGCAGATAAGTTATCTGCATTTATTTCCAAAACGACGTTGTTTGGTATTTAAATCTTAAAAAATTATAAGTGTTCGCTTTTTCTGCAGTTTTTAAATTTTGAATTTTAAATTTTGAATTTAATGTAATAGGAGCTGATTGCGAGCTGATTGTGTTTTATTTTTATTAGGAGCTGATTGCGTTTTCTATTTAATAGGAGTTGATTGTGTTTTGTATTTATTAAGAGTTGATTACGTTTTATTAGGAATTTTCTTTTTACGAGTTGGTTATATATTGTCACCAATTCAAATTTATTTGTAATTTGTAATTCCGAGCCTATTTATGGGCAACATTTCAAGGAAAAGAGTGTACATACCAATTTTTATCTATTATCTGCAGTAACCCCAATATGACGTTGTTTTGGACGGAAATCATGATGTTTTTGTAATTTTAATTTATTTCAGGGTTATAATAGTCTTTATATTTAT
Organism: Gastrolobium villosum; assembly: GCA_032173675.1. Lineage (NCBI taxonomy): Eukaryota > Viridiplantae > Streptophyta > Magnoliopsida > Fabales > Fabaceae > Gastrolobium > Gastrolobium villosum. The sequence goes on from JAVKPL010009905.1 coordinate 36,821, forward strand.
AATTTTTTTAAGATTTAAATATCAAAACAACGTCATTTTGGAAATAAACGCAGATAACTTATATGTATTAAGTGCAGAAACATTTTTCCGTTATATCAATAGCAGTAAACAAAAGTAACATATTCGGACTAGAGGTAGCAATATGGGTTGAGCCCGGCGGGTCAACCCGCCAACCCGCCAAAACGGGGCGGGTTGGGTTGAGGTTTTCAACCCACCTCAACTCGTCCCGCCTAGAAGTGGGTCAAAATGGGTTCAACCCACCGCGGGACGGGTTGACCCATCGGGTTATAATTTTTTTTATTTATTTTTTTACAATTAGGTAGTATTTCATTATTTCTCAATTTTTTGTGATATCCAATTTTTTTTTATCTTAGTACTTCTTAGAAAAATTAAAGAATAATAATTTTATTCATGACAAATGTTATTTATATATAAGTTCCTAAATAATGTTTGACAAATATTAGTATACATTTAAGATTGAGACAAAAAAATATAGAGGAGTGTGAAATAAAATAAAATAATATTAGAAAAATTTATAAAATATAATTTATTTTTTGAATTTTAATTAATTTTTTTTAATTGGCGGGTTGGTGGGTTGACCCGCCAACCCACCATAAAATGGGGTGGGTTCATTTTTCTAACCCATATTTTTTGGAGGATCAACCCGCCCCGCCCCGTTTTTGGCGGGTGGGTGGCGGGTCAACCCAAATTGCCACCTCTAATGCGGACATTGTTTGGAAATCTAAAATGAATTGTTAGTTAAACAAGATAAGGGTGGAGTAGGGGCGAGACCCTTTTGACGCATTTCATCAAACAGATTAACACACATAGAAGCATCCGCAACAGAAAGTAACCTCAACAACGGCATCTTCAGAAACCTCAATAATCAAATCGACAATATCTTGCTCAATAACCTCCATAAAGGCATCTTCAGGTTCCTCAACAGACAACGCATCTTGCTTGGTTCTAAGGCATTCCTTATTTTAAATTCAAAACAAACCTGCTTCATTTAATCATCATATGCATAAGAACTTTCTTCCAGTTTTAAATTTGAATGATAAAAGGTTAAACCCTTAATCAGAGAAAAGTAGCGAAAGGATAGAGAAGGAAGAAACTAAATAATCCTCTTTTATTTTCTGAATGAATATTGCAATTACAACAAGTGTCATTTTAATACCATGACAACAAGTAATGGAAAGAAGTAACTAAATTGCCACGTCACATGTGCACGTGTGCAATTTACAAAGCATTCTATTAACAACAGAATAACTATATCAGTAACTATTGTGTAACTACTCCTATACAAGTGTATTATCTCTAGCAACTATGTTCCTAATGAATATTAACAACATAGTCCTTTACCCAACTTGGAGCTCTACACCTTCTCTCTCGTAACATTGCCCCCATCTTGCAAAGCAACCTTGTCCTCAAGGTTCAATTGAGGGTAATAAAGTCTAAGGTCAGCCTCGTTCCCAAGTGGCATCCTCGGGTAGGAGTGAGATCGCTGGATCAACCATTGAGTACCAGAAGAATCCGTGCCTTCACCTTTTCTAGACATGAGAACAACCACCGGCTCTTGAACTGGACAATTGCCATGATTTAAAACAGGAAAGGTAGGAACCAGACTATGATGGTCACCCTTAAACGGTTTCAGGAACTGATACATGGAAAGATGAATGAATTTTACTCTCCGGTGGCAATTGCAATTTGCAATTGGTAAGCAACTGGGCTCAAAATTCTGCTAACAGGAAAAGGGCCAAAATACCTATTGCCAGTTTTTTGAATTTTGAATTTTAAATTTAATGTAATAGGAGTTGATTGTGTTTTGTTTTTATTAGGAGCTGATTGCATTTTCTATTTAATAGGAGTTGATTGTGTTTTGTATTTATTAGGAGTTGATTACGTTTTATTAGGAATTGGTTACAAATTGTCACCAATTCAAATTTATTTGTAATTTGTAATTCTGAGCCTATTTATGTGCAACGTTTCAATGAAATGAGAAAAGAGTGTACATACCAATTTTTATATTATTATCTGCAGTAACCCCAATACTAAGTCATTTTGGACGGAAATTATGGTGTTTTTGTAATTTTAATTTATTTCAGAGTATAATAGTCTTTATATTTATAATTTTTTAAGATTTAAATATCAAAACAACGTCATTTTGAAAATAAATGCAGATAACTTATCTGTATTAAGTGCAGAAACATTTTTCCCTTGTATCAATAGCAGAAAACAAAAGTAACATATGCTAACATTGTTTGGAATTCTAAAATGAATTGTTAGTTAAACAAGATTTAAGCTCTCATAAATTTGTAAAAAGGGAAATCATATTTCATTTTCTCATCTCTTTCTCTCTCTTTTTCTCTCACAAATCAATGTCTATACTGCTTTTTGTTTAATATATGAAAATTATTTCCATGTAAGAAACATCTCCTATCTAAAAAATCCAAGATTTTCTCAACAACTTAACAAATGACAGAAAAGACGGCTAAGAACATCTATCCTTTTAAAGGATAGAAGTTTATATCCTTTTAGATTCTAACCGTTGATTTCATCCACCAACGGTTATAATGTATTCCAGGTCAAACTTAATGGGCCAAATTTATTATTAATTAATTAATAATTTTGATCCAATAAATTATAACCGTTGATGAACGAAAATCAACGGTTAGATCTAAAAGGATATAAGCTTATATCCTTTAAAAGGATAGATGTTATTAGCCTTTCAAATAATCATGCTGAAAATGTATTTCACTCTTTATTTTCTATAAAAACCGACTCATCCATTTATTCAAAGCAGAAGAAACGCCATTGAAATCTCTGACCCAATTTATTTTTTTACAAACATATTTGACCCGATTGTTTAAAGTTCTTCAGTTACTTTTCTGCTCAATTAAAAGTTATATGTTAATTTTTTTGAATAAATTCAACTTACATGTTAATTGAGTCTTATTAGCAATACGTAATCCTACTGAGTAAAAAAAAA
>JAVKPL010009906.1:0-40463 GCA_032173675.1 Gastrolobium villosum
TTCTATTACAAGGAAATTTTATTACACGACTGCGTGTGATGAAATCTAACAGAAATAACTGCCTAATAACTTGCAGGAGGAATGAACTACACGCAGTTGGAAGCTTCAAACAGTGGGGTTAATACTTGTTTCTTTTTAGAAAGTTCGCATACCATTGGGCTGAAATCTTAGGGTACCTTTTCAACCCATTTTTGTAATCAACAAAGTTCAATCCAAATCGAACGGTGTAGCCATTAAACCATTCATTGCAATCCAAAAATGACCATGCAAAATATCCCTTCACATTTGCGCCGGACCTATATATATTTATTAAATGCCAATAATTGGAAAGTTATAAAGTATATGCATATAAAAACATAAGCTCTTGCATATAAAAAAAAATTCACTTACCTAATTGCCCATCGAAGATAAAAGAAATGGCGATAATAGTAATCAATTCTGTAAGTATCCAAAAGGGATTCCTCGAGTGTTAGCGCAGGGTCATTGAACTCGTTCAAACCTGTTTGTTAAATGAGATACATTATATAAAATATCATACATATTCTTTTAAATAGATTAGTAGGATAAGAAATTTTCAATATACGCATGCATTGATATAATATAATTGTTAAATATAAATTCTTATTCATTTTATCCAGATTTAAAGCATTCAAGGAAAATAAATATGATGTATTTATGTATTTACCATTTTCGGTGATGTAAACCACAGGATTGTTGTATTTATTCTTGGTGTATAACAAAAGATCACGAAGACCCTTTGGATAAAAGTATATCCAAGTCGAACCAGGCGCCTGCATATAAATATAAGTAGAGATTTATATATATATATATATATATATATAGTATTTTATCATTTAAACGTATTCAAGTTGTAACACATCTATAATTTTAGGTGGCCACACAGTTACCTTTAGACCAAGGGGTATCCCATTGCGCTGAACTGCAATTGCAAAATTAAAGACATGTTATTATGGAATTCAGGAAATGCAACGTAGTATTTAGTGAATTGATAAATAGATAGGTGTCCTTACATGAAGAATTGGTCAGAGAATCTGTTCCGTAATTGGGTTTGTCATTGCTTTGTGGTACATTAAAAACATAATTAGAGGAGTAATAGTTTAGGCCAATAAAATCAAATGAACCCTTTACTAAACTGGCATTCTCTTTAGAGAACTCAGGCAATCGATTTCGCACAAGGGCTCGCATTTCTTTAGGATAGTCTCCTTTTGTTAGTGGTTCCATAAACCTGCAATCAATCAAACAAATTAAAAATGGATTTATCATCTATCATTTAATATGACCATAAAAAATTTCCTACACACACAACAGTTTGTGGGACCCACGGCAAAAAAAAAACTTCGGCACACATAATGAATCTCTATAACATAACACAATTATTTTTTCTATAACATAACTCTTATAAAACCCATTAAAAATAATCAACTTGGAATTCTTTTTCTATAGTTTATTGGTGGTCCAAAACAGACCCAAATAAGAAATCTCCTTTCGAGAATGGTACGACCTTATTACCAAAAAGTGCAAAAACCCAAAGCTCTTAATTTGTAGGCCTGATGTAATACAATTATATGAGGCCCATTATGTGTGAACAAAAGGCCATGATTTGTAATCCTTCAGGCTGAACAGCGCAGCGTCGTTTAAGACCCAGATTCCTTCGCGGGACAAGAAGTTCACTGTTGAGTTCTATAATGTGTATTTTATTTGTTTTTTGAATAATATATATATTATGACATAAAAAGATCATTACAAATTGGAGTCCATGAACTCAGGTCTTGAAGAATTCTACCTACTCATTCGATATTAGGGCTTGTTAGGGAGTGAATTTTAGGAGGTAAAGGGAAGAGTTTTTTTTTTGGTAAGCTAAGAGGGTTTTTTTTCCCTCCTTGGTGAGTTTAAAAAAATGGAAAAAGTGGGATGAGAATTTTTTTAAAATTCTCCAAAACCCTTGCCACCCTAAAAATTGAAATTCCCCCAATTTGGGGTATGAGAAGGGAAATATTTGAAATTACTTATCTATCCTTAGCATTGAAATGTGAAAATTATATAAGTGTGAATCATTTTTTAATTGTGACAGTACTGGAAAAGTCTCAAATACTTACAAATTTTATTTAAAAAATGTAATAATTATATTAATTTAAAAAAAAAGAATAAAATGGTAAAAATATCTTATTACCCTTCTATTTTTTTTTCCTTACCATTTTTTCAACTCTCAAACAATGGAAGAAAATATCCTTCAATTTTCTTCCCCTTGAATCATTTTTCTTCTCTTCCCCTCCAAACTCCTAAGCAAAACCTTAATAACTAATTATTACTATTTTTTTTAATTAGTTCTCTAATTACCCTGCTAAATCTTGAGGATAGAAAGAGGAGCAGTTACCATCCATATTGGAAGTCAAGCGATCGTCTGGCAGCCCTTTGATGGTATGTGTTATTTTCTTGGAGCGGTATGAACCAGTTAGTTACCAACGTTATGCCTATCTTGCCCTTCTGATTTGCCTACACATGTATACACTATCTTTAAAATGATCCTTATTTAGAGAATATCAATAAAAAATATATGAAATGAGATGTCAAGAAGCATTTAAAGAAAGGAATTAATTAGAAAGTAAGATAAGTTTGTTATCTTTTTTATATATATTTAGTAATGACAATTTTTTAAAAATATATATATTAAAATGAGGAATCCATCTATGCAATAGTAGTACAGATGTAGAAAGGTGATTGAATTGTAAGAACATGTATTCTATTACTTTTCATCTCATATTTTTTTGAGTAAAGTAATTTTGGTCTCTAATAAAAAATACGATCCCCATTTTAGTCTCTTATAAAAAAAAATTTAGCCCCGAGGTCCCTAAGAATTTTAAAATGGACCCATTTAGTTAAATTCGTAACTAATTTTTTTCTTGTAAAGGACTAAAGTGAGAATCCTATTTTTTGTTAGGGACCCAAAATAGACTCTACTCTATTTTTTATAAAGAAATAGTCAGGTTTCAATTCTAGAAATTTTTAATAATTTTCTTAAATACGACACCTATCAATAATTTTTTGCTTACCCAAAAACAATTAATATGATAATTTAAGAGCTAGAGGGATGTCAAATGTAACTAAGTAATGAACCTGATACTTAGTCTTATACACATGAACAGCTGCAGCATGAGCAAGAATTTGATTGTGTGTAACAATATATGGCTCTGTCCCAGAATTACCACCAAGGCAACTTGGTCCAGTACATCGACCTGGTGCTGTCGTTCCCATAGCATAACCACCATTACTAAACAACCATGGTTCATTCAAAGTAACCCAAAGTTTAACCCTATTTCCAAATAGCTTGAAGCAAAGATCCGCATAATCTTGAAAATCCTTTCTGAAAATATAATATGTGATTGAACTCAATAAATCACAATCATATCTACACATTTGAATTTGCTAGGCAGGAAATAAGCTTAATTATTGAACGAAGACTCACACTATGCGTGAGCTTAAGAAACCACCATATTCATCTTCCAAGGCTTGGGGAAGATCCCAATGGAAAAGAGTCACATATGGATGTAAACCTGCAATTGTCTCAATAATGATCAATATTTAATAAATTTTTGTTATCAACAACTTTAAGATTACAATGATATATAAAATGAAGTATAAGAGTTGTGACCATTAGCCAATAGCTCATTGATGAGGTTGTTGTAATAGTTGATTCCTTCTTGATTTATACCTCCACTTAGCTTTCCCTCTATTGGTATTAAAAAATAAAATAAATAAAATGGTTCATGCCAAACGTCCAACTAGGTAAAATATTAAGTTGAGAATATTAGAATAATCATTTATCAACATGTGACTTACTTGGGAGTATTCTAGGCCAAGATATATTATGGACAGCAATTAATATATTATCATATTGCACAGATTATTATTATCAAAATGAAATACTCGTGAAATTACTGTAGGAAGACTCATAAATTAATATTTTACTTTTAATTAGTTTAAAAAAAATTGATAGATGAATTTCATTGGGTCTAAAAGTCTAATTATTAATTATTTAATAAATAATTTCATTTTATTTCTTTATATATGTATTTTAAAAGTGTAAATAATTTGTACAAAAAACAAGTACAAGTTATAAAAAGTTTAAAAAAAGAAAGAAAGAGTGAGCGACCTAAAATCATATATTCATAAATCTAAGTAATCCTTTTTTAAAATTTAAATTTTCAACTTATCAATGATTTAGCAATTTTAAAATTTATTATTTACAATATACATTTCCTTGTTTTTTTTTTTGCAGTCTCGTAAGAAATTATAATGTTAAGATAAATAAGTAAGGTTATCCAATATTAGCCTACCATGCACACCCATGACTTCATGAGGAGGTTTTTTAAACACAGACCTAAATAACAAATTTGAGAAACGTAGACTAATAAATTTTCTACTCTATTTCCTTTTCTATAGCAATGGGAAATTATGAAGGTCCAAATTCTATCAAATTCACCTTTCCTTGTAAACATAAAGTAAATATATTGGAGACCAAACCACCATACCTTGTAGCGGTGATATTGGTCCACGGCGACGTCTCCATTGCCTCCATCCCTTATCCTTTCTGCATGTCAAATCACAGATGATTTAAATATAAATTATGCAGCTTACCAAAATATATATAAATTATGCATATGCATAATTTAATGGGAAAACATTTTCTCATTTTGCATGAGAATTCAATTCTCATATTATGACTCTTCGATTTGCATATAAAATGTTTCTTTTCTTTTTCTTTTTTAATAAATGTGGGACCCACTACTAATTGAGTCACAACATGAAAATTGAATTCTTATGTAACATGAGAAAATCAAATCCCTAATTTAATATCAAAGAAGGAAAAAAAAATACAATTAAGCTCGGTTGAACTTCAAATCAATAGCCTAAAGAATAATACCGAATGTTTTGATTATGTTTATATATAATGAATTTGATTGGGATTTATTATAATTTTTACATTATTATATGATACTGCACTAATATATTATTTAGAAAGTTTATTTAATTTTTTTTGCAACAAAAGTTTATTTTTTTAAACGTCACTATGATTACCAAAGTTATTTAATAATATGGTAATATATAATTATATGATGACAGAAACTTTTTCTATACCTCATAACACTTCAAAATAATCATAACTTATCATTTACTCGTGTTAATAAAATAGTGTTGCCTTGAACAAAATAAATTGTTTTCAGACACCTAAAAGTTCTGTTTTGAGAGATAGATCTCTCTTTTTTTTTTTTTTTGATAAACGAGAGCAAGATCTCTTTAAGCATTCTACTTGTTTCCTTTGAGACCATAATCACAATTCTATATGAAGAATTTTTTTATATAAAAATAATTTATTTCCTAAAATAAGATTTAAAGACTTATGAGTACAAAATTTAAAAAATAAAACTCCTCCTTACAGTCAAACTGTAAATGTAATTAAAGAGATATAATATGTTTACAAAAAAGAGAGAGAGAGAGAGAAATAATATGATATTGATTAAGTTACTTGCGCATCGATTCATGTTTTTAAATTTAATATTTATAATAAAAATTTAATTTAATAAACAAATATTTAGTATATATATATATATATATATATATATATACACTTAATTGAATAAACTAAAAATTATTTAAAATATTTGAAATAGAACCTTTGGTTAAAAAAATGAATGTAAAACAAATCAATATAAACATACTTATAATTTTATTACGTATGAGAGAAAGACTCGGATTTAAAATTAAATTATTAAATGACTTAATTTTGTTATATTTGTCTGTAGTTTTTGGATAAAATTTTAATTTTATATACATATAAATCAATATATTTATTTTAGCATGTTAAGAAAATATTTTTTATAATTATTAATTTTTTCTTTTTCAATATAGAAAAGTTTGATGCATCTTACGTAATATTATTAGTATAAAAATATACAAGAATAAGAAAAATAAATTATCAGAACAAATTATTATCGTTGAAACGTACAACAATTAAATTAAATATGTTTTATTTAAGTATTATTTTAAAAAAAGATTAAAAGGTAATAAAATTTAAGAATAAGATAAAATTATTTAAAGATTATTCGTAATTATTTTTTTGTACATAGTTATTTGTAAATTTTTATTCTTCAGTATTTAAGAATAATATATATTATAAAATATGGGTTTAACATTTTTGCTTGTATAATATTTTTCTGTTACACTAATGAGTAGGTCTAATTAGTTATTTCCTCTTTTATTCGTAACGGAACCGCTACTTATATATGAGTGTGGCGAAAAAAATATTTTAAAATATTTTTTTGTAACTAGCTAGAAATATTTTTCTCATAAAATTTTCAGTTTTTCCAAATTATTAAAAGTAATTGCATCTTTGATTGCCATTCGTTTAAAACATTCAGAAAATAACCATAGAAAGGTAAAGAATTAAATTTGAAAGTTAATATGTATAAAACAAAATTGAAAGTTAATGATATGAATAGATTTAAGAAAAATATAAAATAAATAAATAAAGGGAATAACATCTATCATTTTAAAGGATATAAGTTTATATCCTTTTAGATCCTAACCGTTGATTTCCGTACATCAACGGTTATAATTTATTGGGTCAAACTTAATGGGCCAAATCTATTATTAATTAATTAATAATTTTAATCCAACAAATTATAACCGTTAATGAACGGAAATCAACGATTAGGATCTAAAAGGATATAAGCTTCTATCCTTTAAATGGATAGATGTTTTTCCCATAAATAAATGGTGTAATAAATTAAAAAGAATGACAGAATGAAAATGTAGAAAAAAAAAATTGTTATGTGGCAATTATAGTGAAAGAATTTATAGTATACATCCAGTAGTAGATCTCATCATTTTTAAATGGGTTTTATAATTCTCATTCAACATGATAATTAAATTTTTCCTACACACTCTTCGATTTTCGTGCTGATATGGGTCCTATATATAATTTTTCTAACACATAGATCCCACATATTTTTTATCTCTTCAACATGAGAATTATAAAATCTTTTTAAATTCGCAAAACTCGCGTGCTCTTTTTATAGTTGATATTCAATCACACATGTAATTAACAATATAATCGCGGCGATTCGAATCTTAAAATAGAATGTGTTGGATCTCGAGGTTATAACAGGTATATTTATAATGCTTATTAAAAGAACAATTTATATTGCTAGTGGGTTACTGGGTTAGGTAACCAATGACGAATCATGATTAAAACTATGAAAAAAATAATTCTTCCTCTCTTTTATTGGAAGGTTCTACCTTTATCTTTTAGTTTATTAATTAAACAAAAAAAAAAGGTTAAACATTCTCTTCTCAAATCTTCTTTTGCTCGCCTGAATGTTAGAGAAAAAAAATAGAGATACCTGGATGTTTATGGGTGTAGGTGTCCCAAATACTCAATCCTTTACCACCTTCCCTTGCTGCACCTTCGAACTATATTTCACAAATACAACAACACACCATGAAGTGAAGTTAGCATAGCTAAAGATATACGGGTCATTAATTTGTTCTGTTAAAAGCTGTTTCAAAACTCATAAGTGTGGTAAGCAAGGGTTAAAGAGCTATGCAATATTAAGCATTTTGTAAAGAATCATTTCAATAACTACGAAAAAAAAATCATTTCAATTAAATGGTATTTATATTAATGATTTGATATTAATACCTCTGACACATTTTAGCGCATAAAAATTACTTATACAAATGGATATATATAATTACAATAAAATTTAATTTTATTCTCAAAAAATGTATAAAAAAAACACTATAAGAATAAAAAAAAACTAAACAAGATAGATTTAATGTTTTTGACATTGTAGGAAATAAATTTATTTCTTATAACATGAGAAACATTAATATATATATATATATATATATATATATATATATATATATATATATGTGTGTGTGAGGTAGAATCATTTGATAACAGTGTCAAATTTTAATTTTGACACCTCCTGTCAGAGCCATTAGATAAAAAAATATCAACGGCTCTGATTTGTAAGCATTTGACACCGTTGATATTTTCTGATTTAATGACTATCAGATGAGGTGTCAAAATTGAAATTTGACACTGGTGTCAATGGATCTACCTATATATATATATATGGGTCAGGATCATTTTACACCAGTGTAAGTTACACTCTCAATCTTGTCCGTTGATCTTACTTATATCTAAAGGCTCTAATTTTTTAGTAATGTGAGCCAATACAAGTGGATCAATGGTTAAGATGGAGTTTAAGACTTCTAAATCTTACACCGGTGTAAGAATATCTCGCCCCTATATATATATATATTTTAAGTATGGGTCCCACACTTGATTTGTGGGTAGGTCAAAAACTTTTGTCACGTGAGATGACAAAAAATGAATATATATATATATATATATATATATATATATATATATATATATGATAGGATCCTTTGATACCTGTGTCAAATTTTGAAATTTGACACCAAATCCCAACCGTTGATTTCCGCCGATCAACGGTTAACATTTATTGGGAATTATATATATATGTATGTGTGGAAAAAGTGTTTATCCTTTTAATTATACAACTTATATCCTTTCACTCTCACAAAGAGTTGGGACCCACATCTTTAATTTTTTTGTCAACTCTTTCTCTCTTCCTTCATTTATCTTTTTCTCTATCTTAAAATAACACAACTTTACATTCTTTAAAATGACACACACTTCTCCATATATATATATATATATATATTATACCTGGTAGGCTGAGGATCCCGCCCCAAAGATAAAGCCCGGAGGGAAACTGCTCCTATTCAGCGAAGCAACGTCAAGAATAGGAGAAACTGCAACTGCATCTGTATCTGTGAAGAATGAGGTAACAAGAAGAAGAGCAAGCATGCTCTGAAGAGGAAGAAGAAAATAGCCGTTGAATGCCATTTGTGTTTATTCTCCTCAAAGGCTGCCTGCCATTTTATATAGAAAAGTTACCTACTATAGCATGCATGTGGTAGTTATATTATTATAATATAATAGGATTGGTTTTTTCCGTAATTAGTGCATTCTGCAGATAAGTTATCAGCAATAAGTTCAATATGACATTATTTTGGAGCGAAAATCATGGTGTTTTTGTAATTTTAATTTATTTTAGTGTTATAATAGTCTTTATATTTATAATTTTTTTAAGACTTCAATATCAAAATGACGTCATTTGGGAATAAATGTAGATAACTTGAAAAAATATTTTTCCCAAAATATAATAATGAGTACTGCTATAAATCCTCCAAAATTATTTTTAAAATAATTATCTTAAAATTTAATAAAATCTTTCACATTAAATACAAATTTTCAACACATGAACAAATATTTAATCTTTTTATTTGATTATTAAAAATTATTTAGCAATGTTTAGAATTGTTTTATAATAATAGTGACGACACATAAACATGGATATGAATTATAGAGTATTCCAAAACAAAATGTTCAAATATAATAATATTATTATTGCATTTCTACTATAAACTTCCTTTTCATGACCAAACAAGGAAGAGATAATTTTTTTTTTCATTCTAGGTGACTGTTGTTTTTTGAGACATCATCTAGTTATGTCTCCATGAAATTCCTCTTATTCTTGGAGAACATATAATTGGTCACATGCTAACATAGTTGAGGGTCTATAGTGCTTGCAACTTGTATAGAGAGATATCTGGGCATATTTGGTGTGACGTATAAGGTCTGATAGTATAAGTATATACTATACGTTATGACATTTTCAGTTGTTTGGTGTGACCATCGTATAGGATAAGCTTATACAGCAAAATCCCTTAAGGGCCTGTTTGGTGTGACGTATAAGACCTGATAGTATAAGCTTATACTATACGTTATAACATTTTCAGTTGTTTGGTGTAACCATCGTATAGTATAAGCTTATACAGCAGGACCCCTTAATACATCAAAACGATGTATAACTTAATCCGGCCTAAGGGTGAGGGATTAGGCCTAATAAGGAATTGATGTATTAATATTGCTTACAAGTACAATTTTCAAGAATTAATATATCATTTCAATATTAATATATTAAAATAATATTTTAAATATATTAATTTTTAAAATATTGGAAGATATTATCTTATACAATACCATACCAAACGCGGGATATCATTAAAATTTAATCAGGTCTTATACAATCAAGTCTTATACTATCAGGTCTAATGCTATCAGGCCTTATCTAATACTATGCACCAAACATGCCCTAATACATCAAAACGATGTATAACTTAATCCAGCCTAAGATGGAGGGATTAGACCTGATAAGGGGTTAGTGTATTAACATCGTTGACCAGTACAATTCTAGAAAATTAATAATTTATTTTAATATTAATATATTAAAATAAAAAATAATTTTTCAATATATTAATTTTTAAAATATTGAATACTTTTATTTTTATAAAAATTAATTTATTAGTTAGAATATCTCTTCTCTTGTAGTCATGTTAATTAATCCAATGGTGATTTGATTAAATTGGTCATGTAGCCATGTTATTTGATCACAATCACTCATTGATGATGAGATAAGAGAGAAAAAATTAGATCATTTTTAAATAAGTGGTTGTGATCAAATAACATGATCACATAATAACTTTTTCACATAAGAAGATTCACTCCCATAAATATTTGTTATATAGTAGTAATATATGAGAAGGGATATTCTCACTACCAAAATTTTTCACTACTAACGTACTAATCACCATTAGATTAACATTTTCTCCTTCTTCAAATTTTTTTTAATATTTTTTCTCTTTGATCCAATAATGATGTGTTGAGTAATAAATTAGTAGTAAGAATTATTATTAGTTAAAATATCCTAATTCTTAATATATAGCAACTTTCCCGTATAAAAACAAGTCTGATCTGTCAACTGATCAATTTGAAATTGAATATCAATGATCGCATGCTTTCTGCTTTAGTAAATTTTGGTAACCGTGTTCTTACCAAGGATCGCATGCTTTGTGGATAATCTCCTTTTGTTAGTGGATCCATAAACCTGCAATTAATCAAACAAATAAATTAAATAAACTATTTACCACTCTGACTTCAACAATATTTGAGTGCAAATTTGCATAGAGAGAAAGAAACACTACTTACCATCCATACATGAAATCAATAGAACGTTCTGCAGCCTTTTGATCTAGTTTATTATCTGAGAGTGGCACAAACCAGGTAACTAACAAGGTTATGCCTATCAAACCATTTTGTGATGCCTGCAACCATGCATAATTTTATTGTTTATTAAAAACTATACAAATATAAAATTTTAAATATAACTACAATTATTCACACTAGTAATGAATTACCTGATATTTAGTTTTATACACGTTAACAGCTGCTGCATGAGCAAGAAGTTGGTGGTGTGTAACTAAATAGGGTTCAATTCCAGAATCACCACCAGTGCAATTTGGATTCAACCAAGCAGAACATCGACCTGGTGCCATGTCCCCAGTTGCATAGCCATTTCGGCTATAACTCCATGGCTCGTTCAAAGTTATCCAATGTTTTACCCTATCTCCGAATTCCTTGAAGCAAAGTTCTGCATAGTCACGAAAATCTTTTCTGCATGTGTTCAAGAAATCATCGTTTAATTTTAAGAAACATTTCCATAAATTTTTTAACTAAGTTTTCAAGTGAAAGATTTTAATCGTGTCACTCACACAATGCGAGGGTCTAAGAAGCCACCGTACTCATCTTCTAAGGATTGAGGAAGATCCCAGTGGAAAAGAGTCACAAATGGTTGTAGACCTACAATTTTTTTGATATATATGATGATGTTATTATCATATCAACAACATAAGAAAATGCTAGAATTCAAAGCATAATAATAAAAAATAAAAAAAAAATTCAATAAAGTAAGTTTGTATTCTTACCATTTGCCAGTAGCTCATTGATGAGGTTGTTGTAGTAGTCGATTCCTTCTTGATTTATACCTCCGCTTATCTTTCCTTCTGCATATATGCAATTCAAAAATAATAATAAAATGGTTAGCATGAAACATGTAATTAAATGGGTAAAATTTAGTCCAAAATTAATAACCATTGATCTACATTTGACTTACTAGGGAGTATTCTAGACCAAGATATAGAGAATCTGTAAGCATCCAAATTCATGTCCTTCATGATCTTTACGTCTTCCTATAATATAATAAACAACAATTAATTACATAAAAGCTAAATGAAATACGTACACAAGATAGTAAAGTAAAAAGTCTATTGTATTTTCATTTGTTTTAGTTGAATTGCCAAAGTATTACCCAATTAGTTGAATCAACAAATAATACCTTGTAGCGGTGATATGAGTCAATGGCTACGTCTCCACTTTCTCCATCCTTTATCTTATCTGGATATTTATGAGTGAAGGTATCCCATATACTTGCTCCTCTACCACCTTCGTTTGCTGCACCTTCGTACTACATATACATAATCATGAACATATAAACAAAGTATAAATTAAATAAAAACTAAGACATTAATTAACTTGTAACATAGAAAGGTGTATCAAATTGAATTGGACTTTTGATCTTAATTTATTTATGGTAAAACATTTTCTCATGTTGTATGAGAATTTAACTATCAGGTTAATGATCCTTCGATTTGCGTGTAAAGATTTTCTTTTCTTTTTCTTTTTTTTAATAAATACGGTGCCCACCACTAATTGAGTCACAACATGAGAATCTAATTCTCGTGCAACATGAGAAAATCAAATCCTTTTATTTATTATGCTATATATATATACATACCTGGTAGGCCGAGGATGCTGTACCAAAGATGAAGCCAGGTGGGAAAGTGTTCCGATTCAGCAAAGGTGCTTGAGGAGGAGTAGGTGCAACACCTTCTGTGAAACTAATCAGTGAAATAACAACAGCAAGGAGATGAAGAATGAAAAATCTGTTGAATGCCATATCTGCTTATTCTGCTTAATTGCTTTTCGATCATGTTTTTGTGCCAATGCTGCTTTCTTATATAGGTAAGCTTGCCCCACCAACTTTTGAATATTCTTTTGTTTCTTTTTCCTATCAAATTGAAAATCAAATAAGACGGCTATTGGAAACATATATATTTTTTTATTGTTTTATGTGGATGCAGGAACTTTCGTTATGTTTCACGTGCTTCGTCTCTTGATAGGTTGACAGAATCACTGACTGACATGATATATACATTCTATCTCCACAAGTGCTCACTTGAAATAACTTTTTTGTTGAGTACCTTGAATATATGAATCATAATAACTATAACTTTAAAAAATATATATAATTAAAGAGTAAGATAATAATAATCTACGTAGCCAAAGTAATAAATTTTTAATTAGTCAAAATAAAATAAAATAAAGTTTTTGCTATTTTAGTTTCTAAGAATTTTTGGAGACATATATTGGATAAACTATTTGATTGAACAAATCCACGTGGTCAAGAAAAAAATTTCTGTATTTACAAACTAGCCGCATGTGTTAGCTCCCGGTCACTCGTACTTTGGAAGTAAGCTAAACTTAAAGTGTACAAAAAAAAAAAAAAGGAATCTTATATTTACACAAAAAAATTTTGTTTACAAATTACATTATGTCTGACCGGTAAGACATATTGTAAAGTGTAAAGTCTTACCGGTCATACGTATTGTAATTTGTACATTTGTAAAAAAAAAAAACATTTGCCATTATAATATTTCTCATGAGAAGGGTCGGTTTGTCTCAGCGGTAAGCTTGCTTGCCGTGGTGTGTCAGGTCGCGGGTTCGAATCAGTCTCTCTGCAAAAAGTAGGGGAAAGACTGCCTAAATTATTCCCTTCCCAAGACACTCACGAAGTGGGTATTTGAACTGGGTCGGCTCTTTTCTTTAATATTTCTCATGAAAAAAGGGGTTAAAATAAAGGAAAAAGTGTTTATCCTTTTACATGACACAACTTATATCATTTCACTCTCATAAAGAGATGGGACCCACACCTTCATTTTTTTGTCAACTCTCTCTCCTCCTTTATTTATCTCTTTCTCTCTCTTAAAATGACACAACTTTACATCCTTTAAAATGATACACATTTTACTCTAAAATAAATACAGAATGAATCTAACTGATGGTAAATAATAATAGATGTGTGCAAATATAAAAGAAAATAAGTATTTCCCTAACCCTTGAACTTATTTTATTTAATCCACAGTTTATAAGGCCGTGGCCATGTGTGAATCCGTAGTGTATGAGATTAACACATGTTGAATAGTTATAATTCAAATTAGGAATTTGGTCCAACCTCTAAGCCAGGACCAGATTCATATTTGTTGTACCTCTGTTTTGTAATTATCTCTACGTGACAAATCCCCGCGTTGGTATTCTGACTAGGAGTATGGTCTAACATTTTTTGTCGGTACATTGTCAAAGGATTAAACTCGGATAGGGTCCTCGGGGACATGTACATGTTTCAAATCAAAAAAAGTTGCAGCCCTCTCGCATAATATATATAGGAATAGTGACCATTTTGTCACATTTCACCAAATTATTTATCAGACTGACACGCCAACAGTAAAAATTCCCGGAATACCACGCGACATAATTCGCTGCACTGTGCAGCGAATTATGTTTGCAAGTAATTCGTTACACAGTGTAGCGAAATATACCATGTCAGGATGCACAGTCAGCAAAAATGACAAGTGTCAAGCTGGCAGCAATACAAGCATAATTCGCTACACAGTGTAGCGAATTAATGCCAGCTTGACACGTGTCATTTTTGCTGACTGTGTACCCTGACATGGCATATTTCGTTACACTGTGTAGCGAATTACTTGCAAACATAATTCGCTGCACAGTGTAGCGAATTATGCTGTGTGGCATTCTGAGAAATTTTTTTTTTTGATATTGGCATTCTGGGAATTTTTACTGTTGTCGTGGCAGTCTGGTAAATAATTTGATGAAGTGTGGCAAAATGGTCATTCTCCCTTACATATATACATATACATGACAGGAGAGAGAAAATATATCTCAAAACGCGTCTTTTTTCTTTTCTTTCAAATTTCATCATTTTGGTTAGTAGGAGATACCGTAACAAGAATAACAATTTCCTTTGAAATTTTCTTTGTATTGAGTTTGCTTTTGGCCAGAGATCATTGTTGTGTGTAAAACTGTTATTATAGCGTAAGCTTATTGAGATTTGCTGAATTGCATGCATAGAAAATTGGATTTTCATCTTAATTAAAATGTGTCCTATAATGTTCATACACAACATGATTGAAGTAATGAACAGGTTCTCGTTATTGAACAAGTCAATTCTTATGTATTATAATTGCCTAAGTTTAAGCCTTAATTAAGCAAAACTCAGCTTCATACATGTACTGAGATTGTCGTTCAACTTAATCATGGTTGACTAACCGCCATATTGTCTAATATATGATCCGGTAAATGCAAGCAACCAACTTCCTTAATCAGCCATTGTAGTTGGTTATCCATGTTCTTAGCTGTTCTACCTAATTTAATCAATCAACAATATTTGTCAAATGCTTATCCCATAAAATAACACAACATATTTGTAAATAATAATAACAAGGCATATGTCATTCTACCTATCATTTTTTCTGTTTACCTTTACCTACCAGTCTAAAACATAATTAGATGAAAATCCTAATTAACATTTATATTTCTCTCTCTTCTTGAAATTCTAATCTAACGATGTTGAAGAATGGGAAATAAAGGTAAGCAAAAAAGTGATAAATAGAATAATCTATCCCATGTGATTATCACATTGGACTTTGAAGGGTAGAGTGGTGGATGGACTTTCCACGAACGCTGGCATGTATATATATTAAAGTGGGTGCTTTTCTACTGAATGACTTTGACCAAAGATGGTGGAATAAATAATACATACATCACTGTTAGCACTTAGCAGTGCGTAGGTGCAGGGTCAATATCTATCATATTAGAATTTGGTACAACATAATATAATAATACATCACAATAATGGACCAATCTTCAGTTGCTGATCATAATGGTCATCGTCTGTGACTGATAATTGCCGTGCTATCCGCCAACCAAGTACTGTGAAACAACATAGTGCAATATAATATGTTGAAGGTCGAATTAATAATTGAGGAGGCATGTTATTACTCAACGTGTGTTTTGATTGAAGTTTTAAATTTTAATTTTTGATTTATGTTTAAAAACATTTGGTCAACAACCACCAATAACAAAAGAAAAAAACGTTTGTTCAAAAATAATTTTCACATAAAACATGTTATTTGAATAATATTAATAAAAAAATTTAAAATTACTGAAAAAATATGACAGTATCTTATTTAATAATATAATGTTTATAATATTTATCTTAAAAAAAATATACAAACAAATGTAAATTTCATTTACGCCAAAAGCAACAAAATGTCATGTTTTTTTTTTATATATATATATATATATAACAAAAATGTCATGTTTATGTTTAAGGAGTTGGAATGAAGTTTGAAACAAACTTCATTTTGTTTTAAATAATTTACACCATAATGCCAAATAATTCACCACAATTAAATGGTTTCACCACGTTTTTTTTTTATATATTGATACATATATAGGCATATATAGCACATTGGAAAATTATTTTCCCTATATGTCCCATGTCGATACCAGGATTGTATGCTTAGATCATCTGAATATGAACTTATTTTTTTATTGTAAAATATATATATATATATATATATATATATATATATATATATATATATGGGGCATGATCCTTTCACATAGGTGTCAGATTTCAAGTTTGAGAAAAACAATGCAATGTTATAAATATGAAGTAAACACACAATTGATTAAGGTTGTGCTTTTTAAAAATCAAAAATCAAAAATGTAAAAAGATCATCAATTAATTGTATATCAAAAAAAAAAGTTTATACAATTTCATACCAGTTGATCAGTGTATTTAATAATTATAAAATATATTTATAAAATAAATAAGCAAAAATATATTTACCCTTATGTTATCTAATGTGTTTATATCACCATCTACTTTCTTAAATTAAATAAATACCGCGTTGATTCAATCCAAATCCAACCATTTGTTGAGTCATAACTTTGTTCTAAATTCAAAAAAATCGGCCCAATCAGAATATCTCAGTTTGAGTTTTGAGTTGAGTTATATCCAACCCAACTTAGTCCATGAACCGCCTAGGATGAAGCCCGACATTTTACGTTAAAAGAAAGCCAAATATTAGTTTTATTCTTTTTAAAGGCGAAACATTAAATTATATGAGAAATTTTGAATCCTATAGGCTATAGCCCTACCAGCAGCCTTGGCTTTATACCTGCATCCCACATCAATCTAGTGCATTTTGTACCAACTCAAGAATCAAAATAGATAAGTAGTGGGTAAAAATTTATATATATATATTAAAGAACAAGCCTTATTCATTAACAAATTGATATAAAACTTTTTATATTAGAAGACCAAAGCAATAATACTTGCATCTTTAAAATTAAAATAGGAATTTAACTCTTTTTTTATTACAGGAGGGATATAAACACTTAGATATATAGAAAAAGGAGAAATTTAATCTAGTGAAAGATTAAACTTCCAACATCAAATTGACACAAAAGTCTAACCACAAGGGTTTCGTTTAGCAACGGATAAACACATAATGTTTGAATAAACACACATGATTTTATATTTAGATACTAATTATGTCAATTACTTAAAGTAAGTTACAAGAAATATCCCTATAAATATTTTAAACCTAATCTAAACGGTCGAACTGTGATCTTATTTAGAATATAAATTACTTAAAATATACGCAACCACATGAGACTCGTGATAATACTAAACAAAATTGATGCCCAAGTCTTTCTATAGTTACAAGCTGGTTAAGGGAGAATATTTATTTTATATGAGCCATTTTGGACCGAGTTTGCACAACTAATGAACGAACAAGGAAACAGCTACATATATATATTCATTAAATTCATAGCTGCTATTACAAGGAACTTATTATTACACGTCTGCATGTGATGAAATCTAACAGAAATAACTGCCTAATAACTTGCAGGTGGAATGAACTACACGCAGTTGGAAGCTTCAAACAGTGGGGTTAATACTTGTTTCTTTTTAGAAAGTTCGCATACCATTGGGCTGAAATCTTAGGGTACCTTTTCAACCCATTTTTGTAATCAACAAAGTTTAATCCAAATCGAACGGTGTAGCCATTAAACCATTCATTGCAGTCCAAAAATGACCAAGCAAAAAATCCCTTCACATTTGCGCCGGACCTATATATATTTATTAAATGCCAATAATTGGAAAGTTATAAAGTATATGCATATAAAAACATAAGCTCTTGCATATAAAAAAAATTCACTTACCTAATTGCCCATCGAAGATAAAAGAAATGGCGATAATAGTAATCAATTCTGTAAGTATCCAAAAGGGATTCCTCGAGTGTTAGCGCTGGGTCATTGAACTCGTTCATACCTGTTTGTTAAATGAGATACATAATATAAAATATCATACATATTCTTTTAAATAGATTAGTAGGATAAGAAATTTTCAATATACGCATGCATTGATATAATATAATTGTTAAATATAAATTCTTATTCATTTTATCCAGATTTAAAGCATTCAAGGAAAATAAATATGATGTATTTATGTATTTACCATTTTCGGTGATGTAAACCACAGGGTTGTTGTATTTATTCTTGGTGTATAACAAAAGATCACGAAGTCCCTTTGGATAAAAGTATATCCAAGTTGAACCAGGCGCCTGCATATAAATATAAGTAGAGATTTATATATATATATATATATATATATATATATATATATATATATATATATATTTAAACGTATTCAAGTTGTAACACATCTATAATTTTGGGTGGCCACACAATTACCTTTAGACCGAGGGGTATCCCATTGCGCTGAACTGCAATTGTAAAATTAAAGACATGTTATTATCGAATTCAGCAAATGCAACGTATTATTTAGTGAATTGATAAATAGATAGATGTCCTTACATGAAGAATTGGTCAGAGAATCTGTTCCGTAACTGGGTTTGTCATTGCTTTGTGGTACATTAAAAACATAATTAGAGGAGTAATAGTTTAGACCAATAAAATCAAATGAACCCTTTACTAAACTGGCATTCTCTTTAGAGAACTCAGGCAATCGACTTCGCACTAGGGCTCGCATTTCTTTAGGATAGTCTCCTTTTGTTAGTGGTTCCATAAACCTGCAATCAATCAAACAAATTAAAAATGGATTTATCATCTATCATTTAATATGACCATAAAAAATTTCCTACACACACAACAATTTGTGGGACCCGCGGCAAAAAAATAAAAAACTCCGGCACGCAAAATGAATCTCTATAACATAATACAATTATTTTTTCTATAACATAACTCTTATAAAATCCATTAAAAATAATCAACTTGGAATTCTTTTTCTATAGTTTATTGGTGGTCCAAAACAGGCCCAAATAAGAAATCTCCTTTCGAGAATGGTACGACCTTATTACCAAAAAGTGGCAAAACCCAAAGGTCTTAATTTGTAGGCCTGATGTAATACAATTATATGAGGCCCATTATGTGAGAACAAAAGGCCATGATTTTTAACCCTTCAGGCTGAACAGCGCAGCGTCGTTTAAGACCCAGATTCCTTCGCGGGACAAGAAGTTCATTGTTGAGTTCTATAATGTGTATTTTATTTGTTTTTGAATAATATATATATTATGACATAAAAAGATCATTACAAATTGGAGTCCATGAACTCAGGTTTTGAAGAATTCTACTTACTCATTCGATATTAGGGCTTGTTAGGGAGTGAATTTTAGGAGGTAAAGGGAAGAGTTTTTTTTTTTGGTAAGGTAAGGGGGTTTTTTTTCCCGAGTTTAAAAAAATGGAAAAAGTGAAATGAGATTTTTTTTAAAATCCTCCAAAACCCTTGCCACCCTAAAAATTGAAATTCCCTCAATTTGGGGTATGAGAAGGGAAATATTTGAAATTACTTATCTATCCTTAGCATTGAAATGTGAAAATTATATAAGTGTGAATCATTTTTTAATTGTGACAGTACCGGAAAAGTCTCAAATACTTACAAAGTTTATTTGAAAAATGTAATAATTATATTAATTTAAAAAAAAGAATAAAATTGTACAAATATCTTATTACCCTTCTTCTTCTTCTTTTTTTCCTTACCATTTTTTCAACTCTCAAAGGAAGGAAATATCCTTCAATTTTCTTCCCCTTGAATCTTTTTTCTTCTCTTCCCCTCCAAACTCCTAAACAAAGCCTTAATAATTAATTATTAGTATTTTTTTAATTAGTGCTCTAATTACCCTGCTAAATCTTGAGGATAGAAAGAGGAGCAGTTACCATCCATATTGGAAGTCAAGTGATCGTCTGGCAGCCCTTTGATGGTATGTGTTATTTTCTTGGAGCGGTATGAACCAATTACTTACCAACGTTATACCTATCTTGCCCTTCTGATTTGCCTGCACATGTATACACTATCTTTAAAATGATCATTATTTAGTGTATATCAATAAAAAAATATATGAAATGAGATGTCAAGAAGCATTTAAAGAACATAATTAATTCGAAAGTAAGATAAGTTTGTTATCTTCTTTATATATATTTAGTAATGACAATTTTTAAAAACATATATATTAAAATGAGGAATCCCTCCATGCAATAGTAGTACAGATGTAGAAAGGTTATTGAATTGTAAGAACATGTATTCTATTACTTTTCATCTCATATTTTTTTTGAGTAAAGTAATTTTGGTCTCTAATAAAAAATACGATCCCCATTTTAGTCTCTTATAAAAAAATATTAGCCCCGAGGTCCCTAAGAATTTTAAAATGAACTCATTTAGTTAAAATCGTGACTAATTTTTTTGTTGTAAAGGACTAAAGTGAGAATCCTATTTTTTGTTAGGGACTCAATATAGACTTTATTCTATTTTTTATAAAGAAATAGTCAGGTTTGAATTCTATAAATTTTTAATAATTTTCTTACATACGACACCTATCAATAATTTTTTGCTTACCCAAAAACAATTTATATGATAATTTAAGAGCTAGAGGGATGTCAAATGTAACTAAGTAATGAACCTGATACTTAGTCTTATACACATGAACAGCTGCAGCATGAGCAAGAATTTGATTGTGTGTAACAATATATGGCTCTGTCCCAGAATTACCACCAAGGCAACTTGGTCCAGTGCATCGACCTGGTGCTGTCGTTCCCATAGCATAACCACCATTACTAAACAACCATGGTTCATTCAAAGTAACCCAAAGTTTAACCCTATTTCCAAATAGCTTGAAGCAAAGATCCGCATAATCTTGAAAATCCTTTCTGAAAATATAATATGTGATTGAACTCAATAAATCACAATCATATCTACACATTTGAATTTGCTAGGCAGGAAATAAGCTTAATTATTGAACGAAGACTCACACTATGCGTGAGTTTAAGAAACCACCATACTCATCTTCCAAGGCTTGGGGAAGATCCCAGTGGAAAAGAGTCACGTATGGATGTAAACCTGCAATTGTCTCAATAATGATCAATATTTAATAAATTTTTGTTATCAACAACTTGAAGATTACAATGATAAAATGAAGTATAAGAGTTGTGACCATTAGCCAATAGCTCGTTGATGAGGTTGTTGTAATAGTTGATTCCTTCTTGATTTATACCTCCACTTAGCTTTCCCTCTATTGGTATTAAAAAATAAAATAAATAAAATGGTTAATGCCAAACGTCCAACTAGGAAAAATATTTTTTTTTTTGGATATTAGGGAAACAAACAAACAGAAAGAAACTAACTAAGGATCAGTGGGAATATTAACCAAACCCAACAAATCCTTCTCAACAAATCTAAAACAACCTATAGGGATATTAGGAAGAGTAACTAACTCCCAAGAGTTATGATCCACACTAGAAGCCAAGAAATCCGCCACTTCATTCCCTTTCCTGTTAATGTGAGACAGCACAATGTTCCATTGCTTATCAATGAGCTCCTTGATTCTATGCACCAGCAAACAAAAAGGATGATCCGAAGGACAATCTCCCTGGACCAAAAGAATAGCCTCAGAAGAATCACTTTCCAGCTGAACATTCCTAAAGCCATGCTCCCAAGCCACTTGAAGACCTAAAAACAAGCCCCATAACTCAGCCTTTAAAGCATTCCCTTGCCCAGTTTTTTTCATAAAACCCATCAACCATCTACCATCACAATCTCTCAGAACCCCACCACAACCAGATTTAAAACCATCCAAAGAACAGGCACCATCAGAGTTGATCTTTATCCAACCCTTTCTGGGAGGTTTCCACAGCACCTCACCATCATCCTTAGTACCCACACTAACAGCAGCACCATCCAACACAGAATCAACATGGATAACATTCTGCACAAAAATCTTTATCTTTTGACAAAGAGACTCAGGAGAACAAGATTCATTTCTAAAAACCATATTATTTCTAGCTTTCCAAAGCATCCAACAAGTAACACCAAAAGTAAGTCTCCAACTATGGTCATGCGTATCATTCTTCCCTCTACCCAGATTAAGCTGAAGCCAATCCTGCAAGTCACCAGAGAAAAACAAATTGTGATATTGAATATCAATTAACAACAACCACACCTGCTTAGCCCAATCACAATCTCTCATCACATGACAGCAGTCTTCACAAAGAGAGCTACATCTAGGACAGGTTGCATCATCTCCCATGTGTCTCCTTCTTCTTTGATCGTTGGTTAAAAGCTTACTCCCAACCAAAAGCCACAAGAAATGCTTCACTCTCTCTGGACCCTTCCACTTCCAGGCAAGGTCCCAAAGATTATCCTGATGCTGCAAGGCAGGAGTATCCTTCCTGATAAACTGGTAGGCAGACTTCACAGAAAACAAACCATTACTAGAGGGCTTCCACACAATCCTGTCCTCCTCATCCCCATCCTTAGGACACTCCATCTTGGCTATAACATTGCAGACCTCCTCAGGGAGGAAAGTGCTAAATTTACCCCAAATCCACTCCCCATCAGAATTCGCACAACAAGCAACTTTCCAATCTTTAGCATCTTCAGGGATACTGGAAGTGGCTAAATCAATAAGCTTACCAACCTCAGGCACCCACCAATCCAACCAGAAACTAGTGCTCTTACCATTACCCAACATAATTCTGGATCCTGCCAGAACATGACTCCAAGAAGAACTGATGCCTCTCCACAAATTACTGGCATTATCACACCTAGGAATATTGGGCAAAAGGCCATCCTCAAGCTTGTACTTATTTCTCAACAATCTGGCTCCCAGAGAATTCTTGTTTGTCAGCAACCCAAACCCAATCTTCATAATAAAGGCTTGGTTAAAAGATCTAAGCTCTCTCAAACCAACACCACCAATCTGTCTAATAGAGCACATTTTCTCCCACTTCACCAGATGAACACCTCTTTTGTCCTTTGAAGAACCCCAAATAAAACCACGAGTACGCTTCTCAAGCTTATCACAAACCGATTTGGGCAGCCAAGCTGTTTGCATAGCATAAGAAGGCAAAGCAAGCAACACTGACTTAGCCAAAGTGAGTCTCCCAGCTAAAGATAGGGATTTAGCACTCCAAGCATTTAACCTTTGATTAACTCTCTCCAGGATGTTCTCAAAGGACTTACTAGAGACTCTAGAGTGATTAAGGAACACTCCCAAGTATTTACCCAAATTAGGAGTACTGTTTATCCCTAGACAGTCACTAATCTCCTTGGCATGACCAAAACTGACATTTTTAGAAAAGAACACTCTAGTCTTCTCAAGGTTAATCTTTTGACCAGAACTCACAGCAAACAATCTCAGCACTTGGTTGATAATATGAGCCTGATCCAAAGAAGCCTCAGCACACAGAATGATGTCATCAGCAAAAAATAGGTGAGATATAGGAGGCCCTCCCTTCCTAAGGACAATAGGCTTCCAGGCTTTAACATCAACAGCAACCTGAATGAGGTGAGCAAGTCTTTCAACACACAACACAAACAGATAAGGAGAAAGGGGATCCCCTGACGAATCCCACGGGAAGGATTAAAGTATCTAGTGGGTTTCCCATTCCAAAGCATATTCAGCTCACTGGTCCCAACACAACTATCAATAAGGGAAACCAGGTTGTCAGGCAAGCCCAGATCAGCCAGGGTGTCATGAATAAAAGACCAACTTAGCCTATCATAGGCTTTTTCAAGGTCAACTTTAACCATCATCCAACCATGCTTACCTTTTTTCTTCTTCATAGAATGGATAATTTCTTGAGCTACCACTATATTATCAGCACTATGCCTACCCTTAACAAAAGAGCACTGGTTCGGAGCAACCCATCTAGGCATCAAATTCTTGAATCTGTCAGCAACCACCTTGGTGACAATCTTATAGACAACATTACACAAACTGATAGGTCTAAAATCCTTCATGCATTCGGGATTATCAACCTTAGGAATAAGGCACAAATGAGTCTGGTTAATCAGCTTAATCCTCTCAGGGTCCTCAAAAATACCCCTGACCAGCTCACAAACCGATTTGCCAACAAGATGCCATTGGGTTTGAAAAAAGGCAGCACTAAGCCCATCCGGACCAGGAGCTTTAAATCTGCCCATTCTAAACACAATACTTTTTATCTCCACTTCATCAGGAGATCTAGCAAGGTTTTGCAAAATACGATCCTCCAACTTAGGAAAAACACCCTTAATAGGGAACTCCTCATGATCACCATCCTCTTCCAAGAAAAGCTTCTCAAAATACTGAATAGCTGTCTCAACCGTATCATTAGTATCAAGAGTCCAATCCCCATTATCCTTTCTAATGGTCAGAACCTTATTTCTCCTCCTTCTAGCAATAGTGGTGGAGTGGAAAAATCTAGAGTTCCTATCCCCAAACTTCAACCAATTAACTCTGGACCTTTGAAACCAATTCAACTCTTCCCTAAGCAGAATAGTTTCCAACTCCTTCCAAAGCTCTCTCTGCAGCCTTTCAAGCTCCCTGTCAGAACCAGATTCCAACTTTAAATCCAGCCCCTGAATTCTGGCATATAACCTATACTTCTGTCTCATCTCCTTATTAAAAACATCTTGGTGCCACTTAGAAGCAGCAGCTTCAAACTCACTCCTGGCTCCTGCCCAATCAGAATTCTCCTCCCAACAAAGTTTCACAATACTCCCAAACTCAGCATTAGTAAGCCAAGCCACAAGGAACTTGAACTGTTTCTCACCCTTGACCTCCTGACCAATCTGGGAGTTGCTAATAAGAATAGGCCTGTGATCAGAGTTAAAGAAGGGAAGATGAACGACAATTCTGTTAGGAGAAGCCACATTCCAAGCTTCATTGGCACAAGCTCTATCAATCCTCTCTTGAAGTTTGCCTCTCCTCCAAGTGAAGCTAGGACCCTTGAAACCAACATCAAAAACACCACACTTCTCCAGACAATCCTGCATCTCCTTGATACTCCTCCAACACACATCAAGCCCCCCAACCTTCTCATACTGCCTTAGGACAGAATTGAAGTCCCCAACCAAGACCCAAGGACCCACCACAGCCTCAGCAATGCCCATCAACTCCTCCCAAAGCTCAAGTCTCTCTAATCTCCTCGGACTCCCATACACAAAGGTAGCTAACTCCATCCTTTTATCTTCAATATAGTAAATCTTAGTATGAACAAATTGGTGGTGAGATTTAATTATCTCCACCTCAACATCTCTATCATCCCAAAGAATCCACACACCACCAGAAAAGCCCACTGCCTCCTGCTTAAAGAACTTAGAAAAACGAAGTTTTCTAACTATAGCATCACCTCTAGCACCCTGAATTTTAGTTTCCAGTAATGCTAGAACCTTTATTTTAAACCTATATTTCAAATCTCTAATCAGGGCAGGGAATTCCTTCTTCCCAACCCCTCTACAATTCCAAGAACAAAGATTCATGAACATAAAAGACAAAAAGGTAACCAGAACCCCCAACAACAGCAGAAGCATCATAAAGATACAACAGGATTACTCACCCCTCCAGGACCAGCATTCCCCTGATTAGCTTCTACCCCAGCCAGCTCATAGCCTCCAGACTTCAGAAGGTTTGAAATCACATCCCCTTTGACCCTACCAAAGGCCAAGTTATTCAGATCCTGAGATGGCTGCAGCACACCCCCTTCAAGACCTTTGCTCCTAGCAGGTAATTTCAGCACACTCACACTCGAGGAATTAGGAGGCTGGTTCTCAGAGGCAGGAAACCTGACTGCTGACCCTTTAGGAATGGATTTAAATTTCTGAAAACCACTAAGACTCGAAGAACCTCCCTTAGAGAACCCAGATTTAACACCACTTCTTTTCAGTTTTTCAACTCCAGAAGAAGAGATGCTAAGATGAGTACCTTTAGCTCTCCTCTCCATACCCCCTGCTCCCTCCGATTTAATAGGAACCATCTCCTTCTTGTCACCTGTTAGAATGTCTAACTTAGGAACTAACACCTCAGGTGGGCTATCAATAATCTTCCCATCCCCAGCAGAAACACCAACCCCAACTGACTCAGTTTGACCCACCAAATTCTGGTTAACCTCCTTAGAAGAAGAATGACTCACAGGAATAGTTCTCATCTTCCTCCCCCTCCCAGGTTTTTGGACAACCATCCAAGACCCAAAGGCCTCCTCTTCCTTCTGTTTCTCCACAACAGCTTCCTTCACCTCCATATCCTGACTCTTAGTATCACCAACACCAGGTTCAGGACTAGACTTCTGACCACAGACACTAGGACATAAGTCCTTTCTATGCCCATACATGCCACACCCAAAGCATATCATATGCAAACCTTCGTATCCCACATGCAACACCCGCTCCCCAATCTTGAACTTAGACAAGAAACTTTTTCGAAGATCAACTTCCACACAGATTCTAGCAAACCTGCCTCTCTCAGTTATTTCACCACCATCCAGCTCATTCTTCCTCAAGGAATTCCTATCAATTTTGAGCGTTCTCCCAAACATGCTGCCAATGATCCAGAGATACTGAGTGGTATAGAACTCCAGAGGAAGACCTGGGATCCTAATCCAAACCGCCAACCTCTTCAATTGATCATCATAAGGATCAAAGAAAGGTCTCCATCGTTGAACAGTCAAGTAGTGATCGGCAATGATCCAAGGACCTTCGTGAAGCACATGGTTGTAATCCTCATCCTCATGAAACCTGACCACCAAATAACCATTATCCATGTCAATCACTTCATAAGCCCCCACCAGATTCCACATCTTAACCAGACGGTTCATTAGAAACCTAGCTCCCATCCGTTTCCCCAGCAGCTTAATTATCAAAGCCTTTCTCCACTGTTTACAGGCTTCTTTGTGTTGACTCCTGGAGAACTTTAAAGAAGGACACAGAGGATCATCTTTCGCATCTCCAACAACATCTTCCAGCATATCTTCCTCATCCTCCTCCATACGCTGCCTGGCCATCCAGTCTTCTTCATTATCCGACATATCATCAGCACCATTAAGCCTCAACAGCTTATCTCTATATGAGATAACCCTACCAGATCTCCCTAAGGAACCACCAGACTGTGATCCCCCTCCATCCTTGAGCACTATTTCCGGTTGAAGCGATTTCCCCGCCAGATCTACTTTTCCCGCGGCAAGCACCACTGGATCTGCCGGATCTCCTCCCTGCATCCGCTCATCCATCAGATCATCTCGGATCTCTAAGCCTTTAGGCTTCTTAACGCTCCGATTCAGATTATCCTCCTCCTCCTTCGACACCAAGCGTGTTTCCCCCATAGCAAACGAAAATTTCAGAGAAAAACAGACAAGCGCGTGAGATTCACTCGCTCAGCTCTATGGAAGAGATCTCTCTTTCAATGGTTTAAGAAGCCTATTCTTTCTTTCTTTTTTGGAAGTTTTAACTAGGAAAAATATTAAGTCGAGAATATTAGAATAATTAATCATTTATCAACATGTGACTTACTTGGGAGTATTCTAGGCCAAGAGATGGAGAATCTGTACGAATCCATATTCATGTCCTTCATAATCTTAACATCTTCCTACAACATATATTATGGACAGCAATTAATATATGGATTTTATAAGAGTTATGTTGTAGGAAAAATGATTGTATTATGTTATAGAGATTCATTTTGCGTACTGGATTTTTTTTTTTGCTGCGGGACCCACAAAATGTTGCGAGTGTAAAAAAAATTTTATGGTCATGTTAAATGATAGATGATAAACCCTTATTATATTATCATATTGCACATATTATTAATATCAAAATGAAATACTCGTGAAGTTACTGTAAGAAGTCTCATAAATCAATATTTTACTTTTAATTAGTTTAAAATTTGTTGATAGATGAATTTCATTGGGTCTAAAAGTGTAAATAATTTGTACAAAAAACAAGTACAAGTTATAAAAAGTTTAAAAAAAGAAAGAAAGAGTGAGCGACCTAAAATCTTATATTCATAAATCTAAGTAATCCTTTTTTAAAATTTAAATTTTAAACTTATCAATGATTTAGCAATTTTAAACTTTATTATTTACAGGATACATTTCCTTGTTTTTTTTATGCAGTCTCGTAAGAAATTATAATGTTAAGATAAATAAGTAAGGTTATCCAATATTAGCCTACCACACCCATGGCTTCATGAGGAGGTTTTTCAAACAGGCCTAAATAAAAAATTTGAGAAAGGTTGACTAATAAATTTGCTTCTCTATTTCCTTTTCTATAGCAATAGGAAATTATGAAGGTCCAAGTACTTCTATCAAATTCACCTTTCCATATAAACATAAAGGACATTTATATATTGGAGACCAAACCACCATACCTTGTAGCGGTGATATTGGTCGACGGCGACGTCTCCATTGCCTCCATCCCTTATCCTTTCTGCATGTCAAATCACAGATGCTTTAAATATAAATTATGCATATGCTTATTATAATTAATTTGATTGGGATTTATTATAATTTTTACATTATTATATAATACTGCACTAATATATTATTTAGAAAGTTTATTTTTATTTTTTTTGGTCACTAAAGTTTAATTTTTTAAATGTCACTATCATTATCAAAGTTATTTAGTAATATGGTAATATATAATTATATGATGACAGAAACTTTTACTATTCCTCATAACACTTCGAAATAATCATAAGTTATCATTAATTACTCGTACTAACGAAGGGAAAAAGGTCCTCAACAAAAAAAAAACCTCACAAAAAAAGGGGAAAAATATGTGTTATTTTAAATAACACACCTTATATTCTTTCACTCTCACAAAAAGATAGGACTCATATCTTTAAAACTTCTCTCACTCATTCTCTCTCCTATAATTTATCTCTTTCTCACACTTAATTAAATGACACAACTTTATATTTTCAACATGATACAAAATTTTCCCATTAATAAAATAGTGTTGCCTTTGAACAAAATAAATTGTTTCCAGACACTTAAAAGTTCAGTTTTGAGAGCAAGATCTCTGTCAGCATTCTACTTGTTTCCTTTGAGACAATAATCAAAATTCTATAAGAAGGAATTTGTTTATATAAAAATAATTTATTTCCAAAAATAAGATTTAAAGACTTATGAGTATAAAATTTAAAAAATTAAATCTCCTCCTTACATTCAAACTGTAAATGTAATTAAAGAGAAATAATATGTTTACCAAAAGAGAGAGTGAGAGAAATAATATGATATTGATTAAGTTACTCGTGCGTCATACATGTTTTTAAATTTAATATTTATAATAAAAAAATTAATTTAATAAACAAATATTTAGTATATATATATATATATATATATATATATATATATATTTGGTAAGGTTATATTTATAAATTTTTTTTTACAAACTCTTACAAATTACACTAAGTATGACCGTTCATACTTAGTGTAATTTGTAACAAAAAAATTGTAAACGGATACTTCCTCATATATATATATATATATATATATATAATTTAATAGATTAAAAATTAATTAAAATTTTTGAAATAGAACCTTTGGTTAAAAAAGATGAATGTAAAACAAATCAATATAAACATACTTATAATTTTATTACGTATAAGAGAAAGACTCGGATTTAGAATTAAATTATTAAATGACTAATTTTGTTATATTTTTCTGTATTATTTGGATAAATTTTTAATTCTATATACATATAAATCAATTTATTTATTTTAACATGTTAAGAAAATATTTTTTATAATTATTATTTTTTATCTTTTTTAATATAGAAAAATTTGATCCATCTTACGTTAATATAATTAGTATAAAAATATACAAGAATAAGAAAAATAAATTATCGAACAAAATATTAACGTTGAAACGTACAACAATTAAATTCAATATGTTTTATTTATATATATTTTTAAAGTTAAAAACAAGAATAAGATTAAAAGGTAATAAAATTTAAGAATAAGATAAAATTATTTAAAGATTATTTGTAATTATTTTTTTGTACATAGTTATTTGTAAATTTTTATTCTTCAGTATTTAAGAATAATATATATTATAAAATATGGGTTTAACATTTTTGCTTGTATAATATTTTTCTGCTACACTCACCTAAAAATGAGTAGGTCTAATTAGTTTCTTCCTCTTCTATTCGTAACGGAACCCACTACTTATATATGAGTGTGGCGAAAAAAATATTTTTTGTAACTAGAAATATTTTTCTCATAAAATATTCAGTTTTTCCAAATTATTAAAAGTAATTGCATCTTTGATTGCCATTCGTTTAAAACATTCAGAAAATAACCATAGAAAGGTAAAGAATTAAATTTGAAAGTTAATATGTATAAAACAAAATTGAAAGTTAATGACATGAATAAATTTAAGAAAAATATAAAATAAATAAATAAATGGTGTAATAAATTAAAAAGAATGAGAAAATGAAAATGTAGAAAAAAAAATTGTTATGTGCCAATTATAGTGAAAGAATTTATAGTATACATACAGTTGTAGATCTCATCATTTTTAAATTCGCAAAACTCGCGTGCTCTTTTTATAGTTGATATTCAATCACACTTGTAATTAACAATATAATCGCGGCGATTCGAATCTTAAAATAGAATGTGTTGGATCTCGAGGTTATAACAGGTATATTTATAAGGGAAATATATTTATAATGCTTATTAAAAGTTGTGACACAATTTATATTGCTAGTGGGTTACTATTTATAATGCTTATTAGTAGAACAATTTATATTGCTAGTGGGTTGGGTAACCAATGACGAATCATGATTAAAACTATGAAAAAAATAATTCTTCCTCTCTTTTATTGGAAGGTTCTACCTTTATCTTTTAGTTTATTAATTAAACAAAAAAAAAAAAAAAGGTTAAACATTCTCTTCTCAAATCTTCTTTTGCTCGCCTGAATGTTAGAGAAAAAAAATAGAGATACCTGGATGTTTATGGGTGTAGGTGTCCCAAATGCTCAATCCTTTACCACCTTCCCTTGCTGCACCTTCGAACTATATTTCACAAATACAACAACACACCATGAAGTGAAGTTAGCATAGCTAAAGATATACGGGACATTAATTTGTTCTGGCAAAAGCTGTTTCAAAACTCATAAGTGGTAAGCAAGGGTTAAAGAGCTATGCAATATTAAGCATTTTGTAAAGAATCATTTCAATAACTACAAAAAAAAAAAAAAATCATTTCAATTAAATGGTATTTATATTAATGATTTTATATTAATACCTCTGACACATTTTAGCGCATAAAAATTACTTATACAAATGGATATATATAATTACAATAAAATTTAATTTTATACTCAAAAAATGTATAAAAAAAACACTATAAGAATTAAAAACTAAACAAGATAGATTTAATGTTTTTTACATTGTAGGAAATCAATTTATTTCTATAACATGATATATATATATATATATATATATATATATATATATATATATATATATATATATATATATATATATATATATATATATATATATATATGAGGTAGGATCATTTGACTCCAGTGTCAAATTCTAAATTTGACTGATAGCCGTTAGATCACAAAAGATCAACGGCTCTGATTTGCAAGCATATGACACCATTGATCTTTTTTTATCTAACGACTATCAAATAAGGTGTCAAATTCAAAATTTGATAATGGTGTCAAAGGATCCTGCCTATATATATATATACATATATATATATATATATATACATATATATATATATATATATATAGATATATATATATATATATATATATATATATATATATATATATATATATATATATATATATATATATATATAGGGAAAAACATTTCTCAAGCAGCTTGAGATAAGTTTATCTCCGGCTAGCCCCAAAACTACGTCGTTTTGATTAATGAAGGGTGTTTATGTAATTTTAGGTGAATTAGTGAAGGGTGTTTTTGTAATTTTATTTATTTTTATATCATATACATTTTACTGAAACACCCTTCGTTAATTAACCTAAAATTACTAAACAACGACTATGCTTGAGAAATGTTTACCCCTATATGGGAAAAACATTTCTCAAGCAGCTTGAGATAACTTATCTCCGGCTAGCCCCAAAACTACGTCGTTTTGATTAATGAAGGGTGTTTATGTAATTTTAGGTGAATTAATGAAGGGTGTTTTTGTAATTTTATTTATTTTTATATCATATATCATATATATATATGTATATATACATATATATACATATGTATATATATGTATATATACATATGTATACATATATATACATATATATATATACATATGTATATATGTATATATACATATATATACATATATATATATACATATGTATATATATATGTATATATACATATATATATATATATGTATATATATATATGTATATATGTATATATATATATATATATAGGGAAATTAGTCTGTGTCATTCCTACAATAAGGATCCGGTTCCGTATCTTGAGGATCTGGTTCCCGTATCTTGAGGATCGGATTTCGGACCCTGACTTTTTCTTTTTTAAGTATGGGTCCCACACTTGATTTGTGTGTAGGTCAAAAAATTTTGTCACGTGACATGACAAAAAATGAACTCATATATATATATATATATATATATAGGGTCAAGATCATTTTACACCAGTGTAAGTTATACTTTTAATCTTGTCCGTTGATTATACTTATATCTAAGGGCTTTAATTTTTTAGTAATGTGAGCCATTGGATACAAGTGAATCAAGGCTCAAGATTGAGTGTAAGACTTCTAACTCTTACACTGATGTAAGAATATCCTGCCCCATATATATATATATATATATATATATATATATATATATATATATATATATATCCTCCTTTGACACTAGTGTCAAATTTTGAAATTTGATACCAAATCAACCGTTGATTTCCATCAACGATTATCATTTATTGGAATTAATAATTAATTAAAAGTGTAATTTCCAATAAATGATAATTTTTTTGGCGGAAATATCTGTCAAATTTCAAAATTTGACACTAGTCTCTTTCTCTATATATATATATGTGTGTGTGGAAAAAGTGTTTATCATTTTAATGATACAACTTATATGCTTTCACTCTCACAAAGAGTTGAGACCCACATCTTTTTTTTTTTGTTCTCTCTCTCTCCTCTTTATCTACTTAAAATAACACAATATATATATATATATATATATATATATATATATATATATTATTATACCTGGTAGGCTGAGGATCCCGCCCCAAAGATAAAGCCTGGAGGGAAACTGCTCCTATTCAGCGAAGCGACGTCAAGAATAGGAGAAACTGCAACTGCATCTGTATCTGCGAAGAATGAGGTAACAAGAAGAAGAGCAAGTATGCTCTGAAGAGGAAGAAGAAAATAGCCGTTGAATGCCATTTGTGTTTATGCTCCTCAAAGGCTGCCTGCCATTTTATATAGAAAAGTTACCTACTATAGCATGCATGTGGTAGTTTTATAATAATATAATAAGATTCGTTTTTTCTGCCGTTACTGCAGATAAGTTATCTGCAGTAAGTCCAATATGATATTGTTTTGAGGCGAATGGTGTTTTTGTAATTTTAATTTATTTAAGGGTTATAATAGTCTTTATATTTATAATTTTTTAAGATTTCAATACCAAAACGATGTCATTTAAAAATAAATGTAGATAATAAATGCAGATAACTTAGCTTAAAAAATATTTTTCCCAATATTTTTCCAATATAATAATGAGTAATGCTATAAATCCTCCAAAATTATTTTTAAAATAATTATCTTAAAATTTAATAAAATCTTTAACATTAAATACAAATTTTCAACACATGAACAAATATTTAATATTTTTATTTGATTATTAAAAATTATTTAGCAATGTTTAGAATTGTTTTATAATAATAGTGACGACACATAAACATGGATATGAATTATAGAGTATTCCAAAACAAAATTTTCAAATATAATAATATTATTCTTGCATTTCTACTCTAAACTTCCTTTTCATGACCAAACAAGGAAGAGATAAAAAAAAATTTCCTTCTAGGTGACTGTTGTTTTTTGAGACATCATCTAGTTATGTCTCCATGAAATTCCTCTTATTTTTGGAGAACATATAATTGGTCACATGCTAACATAGTTTAGGGTCTATAGTGCTTGCAACTTGTATAGAGAGATAGCTGGACATATTTGGTGTGACATATAAGGTATGATAACATAAGTATATACTATACGTTATGACATTTTCAGTTGTTTGGTGTGACTATCGTATAGTATAAGCTTATACAGCAAAATCCCTTAAGGGCCTGTTTGGTGTGACATATAAGACCTGATAGTATAAGCTTATATTATACGTTATGACATTTTCAGTTGTTTGGTGTGACCATCGTATAGTATAAGCTTATACAGCAGGACCCCTTAATACATCAAAACGATGTATAACTTAATCCGGCCTAAGGGTGAGGGATTAGACCTAATAAGGGATTGATGTATTAATATTGCTTACAAGTACAATTTTCAATAACTAATATATCATTTCAATATTAATATATTAAAATAATATTTTTAATATATTAATTTTTAAAATATTGGAATATATTATCTATACAATACCATACCAAATGCGGGATAGCATTAAAATTTAATCAGGTCTTATACAATCAAGTCTTATACTATCAGGTCTTATGCTATCAGGCCTTATCCAATACTATGCACCAAACATGCCCTAATACATCAAAACGATGTATAACTTAATCCAGCCTAAGATGGAGGGATTAGACCTGATAAGGGGTTAATGTATTAACATCGTTGACCAGTGCAATTCTAAAAAATTAATAATTTATTTTAATATTAATATATTAAAATAAAAATTAATTTTTCAATATATAATTATTAAAATATTGAATTTTTTTTTTTTATAAAAATTTATTTATTTTTTTGACACACTGATCCATAGATTTTTATAAAAATTAATATTACATGACATTTTTTGAATAATTATATAAATTATTTATCAAATGATATTTTTATTAAAAATATTATTTTTATCCTATATAGTATTATAAAGTGTATTACCAAATACTGTATTATATTATCTTATATAATATATATTATTTTATACATTATCATGTCAAATGCTGGATAGTATTAAAATTTAATCATGTCTTATATTATTAGACCTTATACTGTCGGACTTTATCATATACTATGCACCAAAGATGCGCTAAGATATTAACCATGTTGATATGAGAGGTTGTGGTATGTTTCTTTGTGTGCGCAGTTCAATTCCCAAGGATTCCACCTAGGCCCCTAATTGTCTTAAATTCTAAGCAGATCTATGGACAAAGGTAGAGATATTGTTTTGAGAGGGAGGATATTCTTATTACTAAAAATTTTCACTATTAACTTATTACCTATCTAATCACCATCGGATCAAAGAGAGAGAATGTTAAAAAAATTGAAGAGAGATAAAATGTTAATCCAATGGTGATTAGATAGGTAGTAATTTGGTAGTTAGAATATCTCTTCTCTTGTAGTCATGTTAATTAATCCAATGGTGATTTGATTAAATTGGTCATGTAGTCATATTATTTGATCATAATCACTCATTGATGATGATATAAGAAAGAGAAAAATGTATAATTTTTAAATAAGTGATTGTGATCAAATAACATGATCACATAATAACTTTTTCACATAAGAAGATTCACTCCCATAAATATTTGTTATATAGTATTAATATATGAGAAAGGATATTCTCACTACCAAAATTTTCCACTAACAACTTACTACCTATCTAATTACCATTAGATTAACTTTTTCTCTTTTTTCAAAAGCTTTTTAATATTCTCTCTTTGATCCAATAATGATGTGTTGAGTAATAAATTAGTAGTAAGAATTGTTGGTAGTTAGAATATCCTAATTCTTAATATATAACAAGTTTCCCGTATAAAAACAAGTCTGATCTGTCAACTGATCAATTTGAAATTGAATATCAATGATTGAGAAAAACTAGGCGGAAGAATTCATGCATGTGATAAATAAAAAGATTCTTCACTATTTAATTAAGGGTTTTAATGTTTGCCATTTTAATTGACATAAGTTATGTCATTATAGAGAAAGATAGACACAAAAAATAAAAATTATGGGAGATAGAAAATTGGTGTTTTTTAATTTAAATTTTAAATAAAAATATTTATTTTATATCTATCTCTCT
This sequence comes from Gastrolobium villosum, assembly GCA_032173675.1. NCBI lineage: Eukaryota > Viridiplantae > Streptophyta > Magnoliopsida > Fabales > Fabaceae > Gastrolobium > Gastrolobium villosum. The sequence goes on from JAVKPL010009906.1 coordinate 36,713, forward strand.
CCTAAAATGACATAATTTTATGTCATTTATAATGACAAACATTTCTCCCAGTAATAATTAATTAACAAGTGGCCCTCCTGTTTTACTTTTGTGGTACACTAGTGGCCATCTTGCTTTATTTTTTTGGTTAATTATCATATTGGAAATTTACATGAGCACATAAGTTAATTAATTTGTTTAAATAATGAAAAAATAACATGCTGCCATCATGGTGTCTGGCTAATAAGTCCATCAAAAGTAACATCATGTGTGTTTATTCTCAAAGGCTTTATGGCTTATGCGACCGAGTGCCTGCCATTTTATATGGAAAAGCTACCTACTGTAGCACGCATGTGGTTGTTTGATAATAATATAATAATGATTATTAATGCTATAAATTTTTGTTGTTATAAATCAGTATCTTCTTAATTATGATAAAAAATGTTTCCTATATAATTGATGGAGGATATTCTTATCACTAAAATTTTTTAATGTTAATTTATTATCTGTCTAATCACCATTGAATCAAAGATAGTGAATGCTAAAAAAGAAAAAATGTTGATCCAATGGTGATTAAATAGGTAGTGAGTTGGTAGTAAAAAAATTTAGTAATAAAAATATCTCTCTCCATAATTATTTACTATTATATTTTGTTAAATGTCTATTACTTTATCCTATATTTGAGGATTATGTGCTGTTAAAGTCAAAATCTTTCCTGTTTCTATTGATTGTAATTGTCTAGGTTGCTTTATTGGATACCTTCCTCCTTTACTCTTAAATTCTCTAGTATCATCATACCTAGTATAACTTTCTCTAGGAAGGTTTCCTGTAGTGTAAGTTCTAGGATTTGTATAGGTCGTACCTAAAGTATTATAACTTGCTCTGGATTATTACTCGCTACTTCATATTGGGGAAATTTAAATCTAAATTTTTAAAATTTAGTTCTTCAGCACTCATCACATATTCTTGTTTTTCATTTTGTTCCATAAAACCATTTAATATTTCTATTTCTTCTTCTGTAGATAATTTATATTTTAATTCATATTCTTCTGATGTTATATTCTTTAATTTAATATTATTATTTTTATGCTGATAAATTACTTGTTCTACTTCAATTATTCTTTGCCTAACTAATTTTTCTTCCATTATCTCTAATTCTTCTTTTGATAAAATAGGATATTGAAAATATATTATTTTATCTTCTATTTCTTCTTTATTTTTAATTTATTTTCCTAACAATTTATCTCTTTTTTGTAATATTTTTTGTTTTTGTTCTTCAATTTTATCTGTATATTTATTTGTATAAGATCCATATAAATTTTCCATTCTATTCATAAATTCACTAGCTATATCTGTTTCAGTGTCATCTTCTCTGCTTATTCCTTGTTTATAGTCTAAAATCTTACATAAGTATCTCCTCTATTATTAGTATAAAACACTCCATTTTATGGAACTAATATATTATCATTTTCTTTATCTTCAAAGAATTTACTAATATTCCATTCCAATCCTCTGCTAATTCTTAAGAAGGAATTTCTTTAGGTTTTATCATTTTTATATTTTTACTTGATGTATATTCTATTACATCATTTATTTATTTATTTTATAATTTATACTAATATTTTGCATTGTTCTTCCTAAGAATCCTACAGAGATTACTAGATTACTTCCATCTCTAAATTCTTCAAATCCTTTTGTATGCCTATTTTAATATTTTTACAAAAATCTTCTATTGATAAAGTCATATTAATTAGGGGTACAATAATCCTACATCATTATTTAATTCTACTTCTGTTAGTGAGATTAAAATATAAATTACTCATGTGATCTTATTTAGAATATAAATTACTTAAAATATACGCAACCACATAACACTCGTGATAATACTAAACAAAATTGATGCCCAAGTCTTTGTATGAGTCACAAGCTGGTTAAGGGAGAATATTTATTTTATATGAGCCATTTTGGACCAAGTTTGCACAACTATTGAACGAACAAGGAAACAGCTACATATATAGCAAGGAACTTATTATTACACGTCTGCATGTGATGAAATCTAACAGAAATAACTGCCTAATTAACTTGCGGGTGGAACGAACTACATGCTGTCGAGCTTAACCTTTTTCAAGTGCTGCAATTATTGGAAGTGCACCAGCTTCAAACAGTGGGCTTAACACTAGTTTCTTTTTAGAAAGTTCGCATACCATTGGGCTGAAACCTTCGGGTACCTTTTCAAACCATTTTTATAATCAACAAAGTTCAATCCAAATCGAGAGGTGAAGCCATTAAACCATTCATAGCAGTCCAAAAATGACCATGCAAAATATCCCTTCACATTTGCGCCTTCCCTATATATATTTATCAAATGCCAATAAATTGAAAAGTTAATTATAAAGTATATACATATATATATAAAGACATAAGCTCTTTTGCATATAAAAAAATTCACTTACTCAATTGCCCATTGAAGATAAAAGAAATGGCGATAATAGTAATCAATTCTGTAAGTATCCAAAAGGGATTCGTTGAGTTGTAGTTTAGGATCATTGAACTCGTTCATGCCTGTTTGTTAAATGAGATACATAATATAAAATATCATACATATTCTTTTAAATAGATTAGGATAAGAAAATTTTAATATACGCATGCATTGATATAATATAATTTCTCAATATAAATTCTCATTCATTTTGTCCAGATTTAAACTACAATAGCATTCAAGGAAAATATGATGTATTTACCATTTTCGGTGATGTAAACCACAGGGTTGTTGTATTTGTTCTTGGTGTATAACAAAAGATCACGAAGTCCCTTTGGATAAAAGTATATCCAAATTGAACCAGGCGCCTGCATATAAATATAAGTAGAGATTTTTTTATATATATAATATTTTATCATTTAAACGGATTCAAGTTGTAACACATCTATACTTTTAGGTGGCCACACAGGTACCTTTATACCAAGGGGTATCCCATTGCGCTCAACTGCAATTGCAAAATTAAAAACATGCTATTATCGAATTCATCAAATTAATGCAACGTAGTATTTAGTGAATTGATAAATAGATAGGTGTCCTTACATGAAGAATTGGTCAGAGAATCTGTTAGGTAACTGGGTAGGTCATTGCTTGGTGGTACATCAAAAACATAATTGGAGGAGTAATAGTTTAGGCCAATAAAATCAAATGAACCCTTTACTAAAAGGGCTTGCTCTGTAGAGAACGTAGGCAATCGACGTCCCACGAGGGCTCGCATCTCTTTAGGATAGTCTCCTTTTGTTAGTGGTTCCATAAACCTGCAATCAATCAAACAAATTAAAAATCATCAACTTGGAAATCGTTTTTCTATTTTTCTTACTTCTCTCTCTTTTTTTGGAAAGATGATGTGATAACATGCCTCAAAATCTCATATAAATTACACAGGAATCCCTGTCTTTAGCTAGTTGCTTAGGTATTCCATAGTTTATATATAGGTGGTCCAAAATACGAATAAATATTTGGTGTTACCGCACCAAAAGGTTCAGTAACACCTCCACCAATCGAAATATTACGTCATTTAGTTTCTTTGCCAGTTTTTTTTATGCCAGACTTCCATTAATCAAATGCATTGAATCTCTGGTGCAACAGTAACACCAAAGATTTATTCCCAAACATCAAATAAGAAACTTAATTAAGAATTAATATATCTCCTTCAATAATGGTAGGCCCTTATCACCAAAAGTCAAAAACCCAAAGCTTTGTAGGCCTTATGTATATTTATTTGGAGCCCATTAC
>JAVKPL010009907.1:0-40788 GCA_032173675.1 Gastrolobium villosum
CAACAGAAACTAAATATCCTACAAAGTTTCGGTTGAAATCTTAAAAAAGCTAGTGCCGGCAGTTGGCAGATGCAAAATTAATTAGCGCACGATAGCTTTCTTTTTTTTTTTTTTTTTGGAAACACGATAGCTTTCTTTGTATCAGTCAAATAGAATTAACCATCGAAATCGAGTGTCACACATGCACACTCATGCAATTCCCAATCACAGCTTTTCCTTATGATTTAAACTGATAATTAATATATTAATTATATAATATTACTCCTTTTCTTAAGATTGCAGCATTCATTGAATCATAGCTTCTATAGCCACTATCTTTGACATATATAGGTATATAGGTCTTGTGAAAGAATAAGAGTACTGAGGACAGAAACTTTCTTAGTATTTAACTTTACTGAATCCGTCAATCTGGAAATGTGGGAACTCTTCAACCTTACAAGACTGAAAAACAATTAAAATAAGGTTATCTTTAAAGTTAATATAATTTGATTACGAAATATATATATATATATATATATATATATATATATGGAAAACTTTGTGTATTTTAAAATGATGTAAGTTGTGTCCTTTTAATTTTTTATTTTATTTACTTTTGGTAGTACATAGTTATAACATGAAAAAAATTTTTTTTTCTCTCCTTAGTATTAGCTGACGTGAAAAATGAAAAAAAAAAAAAAATTTATGTTATAACTATGTACTACTGCAAGTACATAAAGTAAAAAATTAAAAGGAAATAACTTACATACTTTAAAATGACACACCCTAAACCCATATATATATATATATATATATATATATATATATATATATATATATATATTGTCAAATTTAAAATTTGACATCTCATCTGAGAGCCATTAGATCAAAAAAATTTAACGACTCTGATTTATAAGGATGTGACACCATTAATCTTTTTTTGATCTAATGGCTCTCAGATGAGCTCTCAAATTTTAAATTTGACACTTATGTCAAAGGATCTTACCTGATATATATATATATATATATATATATATATATATATATATATATATATATATAGTAAAATTATGTCTCTTGCCACTTGAAATCCAGTAAAGATGTGCAAAATAACCAAAGATCTGAATCGAACTGAACTACACTTAAGATAATCAACTTTTAAAAACTAATTCATGAACCGAACTAGTTTTTAAAGAACCAGTTCATGAGTCGAACCGATTTTTAGAACCAGCTTAAGAACCGAACTGTTTCCGAACCAAATTGATTTTTATTTCTTTATTTTTTAAATTTTCATTTTTTTTTTCTTTTGAGAATAGGGTCGAACCGAATCGAACCGAACCGAACCAAATCGTTTTTGAACCGAACCGTATCGGTTTTGAATCGAACCGAAACATTTAAACCAATTCAGCTTGGTTTTTTAAAAAATTCAGTTCGGTTCGACCCATGCATACCCCTAACGTCCAGTAACGACATATGTATAGTTATGATTAACCATATTTAATGCTTTCACATTTTGTATGGTTATGATTCCTCACATTTAATATTGTCACCTATATATATGGTAAATAATTAACTAGGGGTGGCAATTCGTGTTCACAGGTCGGGTTCGGGTCGGGTTGGGTCTGACACAAACACGAATAGTCTCAACCCGAATACAACATGTTTAATAATTCGTGTTGTATTTCTCAACCCAAACACGACCCGATGATTAAACAGGTTGACACGACAACAAGGATATAAACACACCATTCTTTACACGACCCAACTCGAAATGGAATTATGAAGATATTACATTTTAATCTATCTGTTTGGCAGCAGCAACCATGTGTTGATTTCCACCACAGATCTCCAAGTGAATTTTTTTCCAAGATTAAAAAAAATGGAAAAGAGAAAATTAGCAATTTGATAGTCGAAGATGATTCAAAACTTCTGTATAGGTGTGATAGAGAAAGGTAAGAGACTAATAGATAATAATGGAAAAGAGAAAATTAGCAATCTGATAGTCGAAGATGGTACATAAAAAAAATTCTTTATAAGTTCAAAAATATATGTTCTTCTACAACCACATCCAGCTCAGACACAAATGGGTGTTCCAAATCATAGGCATGGCTAATCAAAATCCAATGCAAACAAAAACTATGTTTGAACATGTCTCTTTCCTTTATCTCCACACTCACTCCGGGTTGGATCTTTCTCCCTGACACCCATGTCCCGTGCACTGCCACAGAGAAACAAAGAAAGAAATCGAATTGATGAATATTCAAGAAATTCCCAAAAGCATCGAAGAAAAAAAGTAAAACACCAGGGGAGAGGGCGGTCAGAAAGTGGAGACCGGAGACGATACAGAGAAAGTCGCAATAAAACCGGTGGAGAGGGCTGTCGGAAAGGGGTTGCAGACGATATACAAAAAGGAAGGAAAGGGCGCTGCTTAATTGAATCCTAAATCTAACATTTTGCTTTTATACCATCTAATAAATTTAATAAAATAATTTTATAAAAATAAATAAAAATTATATTTGTGGGTCAGCAGGTTTACGGGTTAACCGGTGACTCGACACAAATATTTTCGTGTTATATTTTTTCAACCCGAACATGACCCATTTATTAAACGGGTTAACCCGAACACAAAAATTTCGTATCGGGTCCGGGTTGGGTTGGCGGGTCGTGTCATAAATCGTCACCCCTATAATTAATTGCTGGACGTCAAACGGCTGGAGAAATATAAACTCAGATATATATATTTGAAAAATTGTTGGTACAGAAAATTCCGATGCAATTTGAAAAATAAAATTGGCGGGCTTTCAAGATTTTGAAATTCAAAAATATTTCACATATTTGCGACCGAAAATATATCTGTCACAAATTGCGACGGAAATTTCCATCGCAATTTGAAAAATAAAATAAGCGGAGTTTTAAAATTTCAAAATTCAAAAATTTTGCTCAAATTTGCGACCGAAAATATATCCGTCACAAATTGCGACGGAATTTTGCGTCGCAAATTGAAAAATAAAATTTGCGGGATTTTAAAATTTTGAAATTCCAAAAATTGCAGAATTTTGCGATGGGACAAATATCTGTCCCAAATTGCGACGGAAAATTTCTGTCGCAAAAATGTTGTTAAGTACAAAAATTCACTTCACAGATTTTATTTCTTTCATTTCTGTTTCAACTCAATTCTCTTTCAATTTTTTCTACATTTCGTGAAAAACAAATATTCATCATATCACTTTCATCTACATTTCACTTTACCATTTTCATCTTTCCTTCCATTGCTTCCCTTCCATCTCCATTTCTATCCCCATTCCATCTCCAAAATGACTTCAATTTGTTGAATCCACTGGCCGAGCTCGAGAAAAGGAAGGACAAGCTCAAGTGCATTGTTGAATTCTCAAACTCATTCCTCATGGTAGCCATTGTTATTACCTATCTTTGTTTGTTTTAGAATATTTTTTTATGATATAATCTTTGATATTTTGTTTTTCTTCAAATTTGTTGTAGGATGTAAAATGTAAGGTTTGTTGCTTCAATATGTAAGTCCCATGTGAATCCCTATGTACTTCTTTGAGGAAAAATCTAGATTTTGAATTTCTGTGTGGTTCATTAATATTGAAAATTTACATATGCAGAATCATTATCTTCACTCACTCCCAAATGGTTGTGGTTTGTGGGAATTGACAGACGATTTTGTGGCTTTCAACGGGTGGAAGTTCTAGACTAAGAAGCTTGTTTGATGTAGTTATTAGAGTCTTTTTATGGTATTTATTAAAATTTAAATCTATAAAATAAATGAATTTAATTTTTTTATTTTTTCATAATTTTGCGACGGAATTTTTAGGACATTCCATCGCAAATTCAACAGTTGACCGCGACGGTATTTATTTTTCCATCGCAAATTGCGATGATATTTTTATAAGTTGTTACATATTTTTGACGTTTTTTGCGACGTTATGTTAATATTTTTTCGTCGCAAATTTGCGATGAAATTTCATCGCAATTTGTGACGGTATCAGTCTATATTCAGCTCAATCTTTTGCGACGAAAAATATTGTTTTGTGAAGAAAAAGATCCTTCGTAGTTTGCGACAGAAAATAATCAACCAAAATGTCGTTGCAAATTTCATTTGCGACAACTTTTTTCCATCGCAAATTCCGTTCAAAGTGTATTTGCCACGGAAATTACCAATTTTGCGACGAAAAATGCCCGTCGCAAATAAGCTATTTTCTGGTAATTGAATCCATAGATTTTGAAGCTATATATTACTATATATGTTACATTTTTCAAAATATTTCTTTTTCAACTCAAACTCATCCACCGTAGAAATATTAAAATCATATATCAATGTATAATATAGTAATATATAGCTTAAAAAGAAATCATTAATTTCTTTTAATATTTAAATTATTTTTCTTCTGAAAAGAGAGAGAGAGGGAGATCGATCATGGACATGGATATGATTTCGAAGGTTACCGAATGTTACATTTTACAAAAAAAAAATAAAGTTGAGCTTTTAATTGATTTTTATTTTTTAAAATTTGTTCTTATGAGATATATGTGAATTGATTCTCTCATATATTATTTAATATGATGATGTCATATAAGATAATTCTAACCATACAATGGTGAATTGACGGTGATAATTTTATAACAATCCATTCTATTATTTATTTTTCTCTTCTTTAATTACTAATGTTTTATCTTTGTATGTTTATGATTCTCTCATATAACATGACCATGTTACATAACACGTGTGATGATGCATTTCCAAGATAGATATAGTTGGATTTGAGCCTTTTTCAGTTAAGTTAATTATTTGATTTTTAAATTTTAAAAATTGTTTTTCTTTTCTTTTCTTTTGTATTTTATTGTTACCGTGACTAAGGAGAGTAATTCAAACTCAACCCTATATCTATCTTCATATAAGACTAAAGTGATAATATAAAATACTTACTAAAATGATGTAATACAATATTGAATTCACCCACCCGCTGTTTAATATGATTCAGCACATTCAGAACCTCATGCAAAGAGCTTGGAAGGTGGAGATAACTCACACTTATAGGAAGGGAAATCGAGTTGCAGATTGATTAGCTTCCCAGGCTCACAACTTCCAGGTGTAGGAATTTGATCACCCCACTGATAGAATAAATTTTTGGTATTACTGTTGTACCAAAGATTTAATACATCCTACCAATAAAAATATTACATGTCAGTTAAAATTATTTTTTTTTCTATTAAATTTTTTCTCTTTCCTCTAATGTGTAATACTTCCATTAATGAAATGCACTGAATCTAGTAGCATGAAAGCTTGCATAAATCTAGTTCTGGTAGATCGTATAGGAGCGAGTGGCTACTCCAAGAATGATTTCTAGTTAGACTTTTCTTTGTTTTTGTTTTTATATTCAACAAATTTCCAAAAATAAAAATAAAAAATGAATTCAGTAATTGTTTTGTAAGATTGAGAGTTGGTTATTCACTGACAAAATTTTCCAAGAATTAATGTGATGATTTACCGACTTTTAAAGAACTAATACAATTAAAAACAATTTCAAATAATTAATGTTGTGATACATTAATTTTTTATTGACTAAATTAAACATTTCTTCTTTCTATTTTACCTAAATCTTAAAAAATTGTACAAGATAGTTGTTTCTTTTTAGAAAATCAAAGAATTGACATCTCACGTATAGCATGGTTTTCATTTTCATGCTGTAGTTTAAGATAGTACAAGTATGCAGAAAATCTCCAAATTCAATTTATAATTGATGCGTAAATTTTTTCTCACCGCTGCTGCACTCTGTTACTCTGTATCTGTATCAAATGTGATCTTACTTCTTTCCTACATTTTCTTTGGTTTCATTTTTCTCATCGAATCCATCCAATGGTGGTTGGGCAACAATGTAAAGCATTTTTAAACGGTCTCTCCTCTATAGTCTATGCGTAATTATTACCTGTTGACGTAGTTAAAGGAACTAATTAGTATTTAACAATAACGAAAATATGGACCCAACACAAAGCAATTCGACACCACCACCGCACCGCCCACATCATCTATTTGAATGGCTGATCATAATCATATTTACTGAGGCAAATAAAAGAAGAAGAAGAAGAAAAGCGTGTATTTTCCCATACTTTTAATTTTTCTATGAATTGATGAACTTTTCCTTTCTTCGAAAGTATCTTTTTCTCCTCCCCGGTATCTAAGCACTCATTCTTCTAGATGCGAAAGTATATTTTATTGGAAAAATGTTTATCTTTTTAAATAACATAACTTATATTCTGTCACTCTCACAAAGAGGTGATCTCACACTTTTTTTTTTCAACTCTATCTCCTCCTTTATCTATCTCTTTCTCTCTCTAAAAATGACATAACTTTACATCCTTTAAAATTATACACATTTTTCCCATATTTTATATGCGGGGTAGGATATTTTTACTATCAAAATTTTCTACTACCAACTCACTACCAATCTAATCACCATTGGATCAATCTTTTCTCTTTATTCAAAAACTTTTTAGCATTTTCTCTCTTTGATTCAATGGTGATTAGATAGGTAATAAGTTAGTAGTAGAAAATTTTAGTAATTAGAATATCCTTCCTCTTTATATATTATTTGAGATAAAAATACCTACTAATTGTCGACTAATAAGAATATATTTATTTACAATTAATTAGTTACAAAATTGTGTGTATTCTTAAAGGAGAATATGGCCACGTCTTAATTTAATATGACCATGTCTATTACTAAAACACAGCATGGCTTATTCGCTACAAAGCTGCTGCAATGCTACCGGCTCGAATAGCAATTTTGTTAATTAAGGTGGAACATTGACCTAAGTGTATTTTTTATGCAAATATTACGCCACGTAATTTGCTATGATTTATAGCGAATTATGCTCTTTAATAATTTTGTGGCACGTGATATATTTTTGTAAAAAGAAATTGACTGGATGAAATTCGCCACTAGTGATAACAAATTTAGTATGCAAAATGACCATATGTCATGAAATCATAGACGAACGTACTTCGTTACTAGTCATAATGAATTATGTCACGAGAGAATCTTGTAAAAAATATTATTCGCATGTCGTTTGAGTAAAAAATTTGCAGGTGACACTTTGGCCACTATTGTAATTAGATAAGAGATTGGTGCAAGTGCTCTCCAATCAAGCTTCACGGGTGGGAGACGTTTTGAAGGGCTCTTGGACTATTATTTATTGGGTGAGATGGATAAAAAAAATTAGGAGAGAGAAAAAAAAAAAAAGAGAAAAATGATTTTTTTTTTTAATTCACATATCATCCTCTTAACGAGATGAACACAAAGTTCTAGTGCACCCAAAAAACTTTCCACGCACAAGAATCTTTCATTAAAGTTTGCTGTCAACATTGCAATTACTACTGCAATAATTGCTTTAATTATGTTCCGGCCTTGATCCCCTCCATTATGGCCCCGAAATTTTAATTCTATAATTAGATTTCTGACAAGATCGACGTTAAGTTCTTAGCCTTTAACTTCATGTTTTCGATATAAATTATTCAGCATTCCATCGTCAACCGATACCGATTGATTCAGATTCGAACCAACTATTCAGAAGAATGTTAGAATTTTCCCTATTAAACTTTTAACACTGTTGTATTCTTAAAACTCGCACGAATTTAAAATTATTAATTAAGTTAAAATAACCATATGACAACTTAATTAACTCGTATTTGTTGTTAGCCTTTAGTTTATTGGACACTGTTAACGAGTTTTTTTCGAATAATTATTAATTTACATATGAACTAAATTATTATTATTATTATTATTATTATAATTAAAAAATTTATTTATTTAATATCAAATATTTGTATAAATTGTAAATAAGGAATTTCATTGAAATCAAATGAGTCTAATGCAAAGGCCAAAGGGCACACTTTTTAAAAATACACAAAGTTATTTATTTTTTTAGACCCCACTTATCGTATAATTGAACAGTTAAAAAATCAATAGTGGAGGGTTATCATGTGGTACCTAGCGGTTGCATCCAACTTTATCAATGAATTAATGAATTGACCTTAACTACTGAGGAAAAGCCACCAATTTGTGTCAGCCCGTGTCGTTATTAAATCTATTTATTAAACATGCTTTAAATCCCATAATCCAACATAATCAATTAATCCCATTCTATAAAGGGCTAAACCTCAACCTTGCATTCCAACACAACCTTTTAAATTAATTTGCTTGTTCTTAATTATAGCCAAGGTCTTTACTGAGAAAATGTCTCGGGGAAGAGGCAGTGCATCTTCAATTATAGTTATGGTCACTTTGGTTTCACTACTATGCCTGTTTGTTATGGTGGAACGCCATAGTCCTGCAGCAAAAACACACATCGTTGGAGGACCTGAGGGATGGACCTTCAACACTGATACTTGGCCCATTGGAAAAAAGTTTTTACATGATGATGTGCTAAGTAAGTTAAATTATGCATCGACCCCTTATATTTATGTTATGTCCCTTTCTTAATTTTCTAGATATTGTTTAGAATAAAGTTGTAACTATGCATATGCTAATTGTTACAGTCTTCAACTACGACCCAACGACCCACAATGTGGTTGCCGTGGACAGCATTGGATACAGCAGCTGCACGACGTCGCCGGCGAGTGCTAAAGTTTACAGTTCAGGGAATGACCAAATCAGGGTATACAGAGGGATGAACTACTTCATATGCAACTTTACTGGTCACTGTGATTCTGGGATGAAGCTTGCCATCAATGCAGTCTTAAGGTAGAATATAGTTAATGGTCAAGTAACTTAAGAGTTTCTCTTTAATTCTCCCAAAATAATAGTATGTGTTTGATCATGTGTGTACTTTGTTTGTTGTATTGTATGGATTTTTAATATCAATCACAAGAGAGTGGGAGTGAGCTGGCTTGTTAGAACTTGCTCCGTTTGATTTAATTTGTTTTTGGATTATGTTTATCTCATTTTACATGAGATAAATAATTTTTCTACACACACAAAAATAGTTGATTCCCCCTATTTTTTTTTTCTCTTTCCTCTTACCTGTTAATCCCACTTATAATTTTATTTCTATAACACGAAATAATTAAAGTATTTGCCATTGTTTTTGTGGTGAGAAATATGTTAGGAAGCAGAGATGGTCCCTCAGTCTCGGACTCTTCTTGGACTTTGTATCTGCTTACTGTAAAATTATTTAAGTCTGTGTGCCAATTATAATGTGTATTTATGTGACGGCGTCGTCATCTGTGGTTGTGCAAATAAAATAAATTTTCTACATTGCTCCACTAAGGATGACCGCAAAAGTATTTGGGGAGAGCTAGCTTTGAGGATAAGTATTGATGTTAGATTGAACACTAGTACAACTCAAAACTGTTTTGTCTGTTTACATCAAAACTGAACAAATCATTTCTACTCTTTAATTAGTCGAGTATCCATCACGTGTGAAATTATTCAGTGCCTGCATACTAATGATTATATAATTGACTTTGTAGTATGATCTCGGAGTTTCTTATTTTTAAAGGAATGATCATTAGCACTATGAATTGTTGTTGTAAGTGGGTATTATACTTTGGCAAAGTTTAAGTTGGGACCGCGCGTGACATTTATTTATAAGCTCTTAAATAGAAAAAATTACCCTCTAACTAATAGTTATTACTTTTAGCATAATGATAGATGTTAGAGGGATATAAAAAAAAAGGGTTTTATCATTCTTCAGCAATGGAGATTAGAAAAGCTTACCGCTCGGGGGTGTTCACGGTCTGGATTGGATCAGTTTTAGAAGCAAAAATCATCCGATCCAATCCTTTCAGTTTAATCATGTAGTCATCCATTCGCTTTGGATTTTTTTTCAAATTCGATCCAATTCAATCCAATCCAATTTTTTTCGATTTGGTTATATCGGTTTTCGGTTTTTTGAAAATACTAAAATTTGTTTGATAATTATTTTGTAAATAACATCTTTTGTAATATTGGCTTTGTAAATTTATCTATTTTTGAAATACAAAAGCGTCAATAAATGACTAGATTTTTTCTTGGATTTTGTTGATGGATTAATCGGTCTTAGGTTTAGAAATTTTTGAGCTATGATTGGGGAAAGACCCAAGTAAGTAGAGCGGGATTAATATATTGGATCGGCTTAGATTGGATCGATTTTTATCAATCAATCTGAAATCCTATCCAATCCAATTAAAATTTGCGGTTTTTGTTCGGTTTTTGGTTTTTTGGTCTTTGATTTATTCGATTTTTCGGTTCGGTCACCGCGATTTGAATCAGTTTGGATCGGTTGATGAACACCCTTATTCCCGCTGACCCTTCGAAAGCCATGCCAAACACTTTGTTTTTTTTGTTTTGTAAATGGGGCCCGCTAGAATTTTCTCTGGGCGACCGGAAAGTTCTCTTCCCCTCTGTTGAATGAGAAGATGATATCCCTAAAAAAAATGAGGGAAAAGTTCACTAATGCCACTGTGGTTTGCTTCAAAATCATCTATGCCCCTGGAGTTTTTTTCTATCACTTATGGTTTTGTAAAAAATAAGAAACCACAGGGGCATATGTGATAAGAAAAAAACCACAGGGGCATAAGTGATTCCGGAGTAAACCACAAGGGCATTGGTGAACTTTTCCCAAAAAATTATTAATGGTGGTTCACTTCTAAGCTTAAGTTATTAGGTGAATAATTGCTTTATATGGTCCATGATAACGAGATTACGAGTTTGATTATCACTGTACCTCAATTTCTACTGGAATTAAGGAAATGAGCTAAGCATGATACATATAAATAAAATGATTCATAAATTCATATAAAGTGTCAATTGTTATTGTTATATTGGTGCACCAATAAGCAATCTTATATCAAATCTTGACTATTGATTATTTGTTTATATTTAACACTAAGACTCTGAGTATACTTAAACCAGTGTAAAATGATCATCACTCTAATATTCGCATAATGTTTTAACCAATTTATGCACTGAACGATTTTTTTTTTTTTTTTTAGAAATTATTTCTTTATTTAATGCCCTGAACTATGTAAGGCCGTTTGGATGAGTTTGTAAAAAAAAAAAAGATTTTTATGTCATACTTATTTTAGAAGTACTTGATCACAAAAACTAAAATTGTTTAAATTTTAAAAAAAGTATTTGGTTTTTTTAAAAAAAATATTTTGCTTTTAACTTATTCTTATTTTTAGAGCCTAAAATTTTTAGCTTCAAAAATAAATAAATTTTTGACTTTTGTAACTTTTTTTCTTAAAGAAAACATCCATATAGGTTTTGTAGTAGAAATACTCTTTTTTTCTGAAAAAAGAAAAATCAGTTTCTGGCTTAAAAAAAGAACTCATACAAGCAGACTTTATATAAAGTTAATAAATATAAACGAGTCTTACCATACAATTTTGTTAAAATAACTATTTAATTATTTACTTTTCTTTTTCTTTTTCCTTTTTCTGGGTACATTATTTGCTCATTTCTATTGATTTTGTGCATGCAAGTGTACAAAATGGTTTTTTAACATACGTAATAACGTATACACGATTATCGCTCCTAAACTTATGGCAACTTTTTTTTTTGGTTCAGAAACTATTGGTAAGTTGGATCCTTACTAGGGGCAATAAGATCTGCTATTTTTACGGGCCTATAGGCCGAAAGTGAAACGATACAGCAGAGCCTCGTACTTTTGGGTCAGCATTTTCTCATAGACATATAAATATCCAATCTCATTGAGCTAATATAAAAAAGAACACAGAAAAGCAACTATGTCCATGTCCCACATCCTCTAAAATCGCTCCATGCATTGATGTTTTGTTGGCCCAAATCCGTTGAAAAGCTAAACAATAACCAATATTTGTAGTATTCAATCTCGGAAAAAATAATAATAATGAAAATCCTAAATGACCAATAATAATAACAATCTTCTAGAAAATCCAATAACAGTTGTTTACGTCGTATCAGAACTTGGTGTTACGGGTTCGATCACCGTCCTCATTTAATTAATAATTAGTCCAATGAACTCTTCTATAGAGATATATGTTAGAAATATATAAAATCATTAATATAACCCAACCTAACAATTTAAACGTTTGGATTGAATTGATTCTTTATAATAGATAGTAATAACGAAAAATATAATAAGATAAACTCTAGTAGATAAGTATCACGGATAAGTTATATTTGATTTCTCCAGTTTGGAAAGATATATGTTAGCGACTGTTGAATTAGTTTTAAAAAATTGATTCAAGGACAGAAGAATGGTGATACATGATTTCATTGGTCAAAATTTAACTACTTGAATAGACACGCACAAATGTATACATATACGTGAATGAAAGTTCAAAACAATAACAATAGCATGAATAAGCATATGATATTTAGAGCTTTTAATCCTTCATTTTTGTTATTTTCACAAGTTAAATGACTTTGGGTCTTTTCACCAAAAAAAAAATGACTTTGGGTCTAAGAGGCCGAAATCAATACGGTAATGGAAAAAATTGAATTGACCCAATAAAGTTTGACCCAACGGCCCGCCTACTATTGGTTTTTTTTTTTTTTTAATTTTAGTTACCACCCATTTATTAATATTTCTTTCTTATTCAATTTAAACTTTGTTTTTAGAGTAAATACAATTTTTGGTTCTCAGCAAATTTTACGATACCCGCTATCCATAGTCCCTAAAAAATTCAAAATGGACCCGTTTAGTTGACATCGTGGTCCCTCACAAATTCAAAAAAGATCTACATTAGTCCATCGAAAGGACTAATTAAAGTGGGTTCACTTTAAATTCCTTAGGGAACACGAATAATTTTTTTATTTGCTATGCACTAAAGCAGATAACGTAAAATTTGCTAAGAACCGAAAAGTGTATTTACTCTCTTTTTTATGTAGATAAGTGTAAAGTATAGACATATTTTTCCCATACTATGGTACAAATAAATTACCAATCACAAGAAAATTTTACATCACAATTATAAATTATTTAGTGAAAAAACTCAATATTCAAATACAAGACATACATCTATGATGAGTGATAAATCAATTACATGGATCACTTTCTTGACTCCAAATTTAAGTTTGCTCGCTTGGAAAACTTCAAAAAAAAAAAAAATTGTACCCAAATTGAAGTATGAAATATGATAGACGATTCAATTAGTTTTTAAAAAAACTCTTCTCGAATGCTGCTGGTGCATGCTGGAAATAGATGTAGACATAATCCTTCAAATAATATTCACTAATCAGAATAGAAGATGCATCCTCTAAACATTTGAATTTTGTTGTTGATCATGAATAGTAAGTTATAGAAGTTATGAGTTTAATATAGAAATGAATTAATGGTGAAGGACTCAAATAATTTGTATAAAATTATAAGTTCAAACCTTCCTTAAATAAAAAAATTTACTGACAAATCAATAATATAAAACAAAGTGATTAATAATTCTCATGGTATAGAAAATAATTGTATCTCTTACACACATAAAAGCGGATGAAGGCCACATTTTTTTTTTCTTTTCTTTTCATATAAATTCTACGTAACTTTATATATGAATAGGAGATAAAATTATCTTATATAAAATAACAAACATTAATCGCTATAACCAGTTTAACAGGCTTTTTCACCCTTTTGCCCCTCATTAATTATTTAATAACAATTTTGCCCCTTATTGTAAACTATCTACCAATTTGCCTCTCTTTAATCGATTAAATTGAATATTTAATCAATTAAATGGTCAAATGAAGATTTAATCGATTAAATCTTCAACTTAATCGATTAAATCTTCAACTTAATCGATTAAATCTTTTTCTCTATCAGAAGAACAACCTTATGTATAAGAGATTTAATCGATTAAATAAGGAGATTTAATCGACTAAATCTTCAAGTCAACGATTTTTGCCTATTTTGATCATTTAATCGATTAAATTTTTGTCTTAATTAATTAAAGAAGACATTAATAGATAATTCTGAGTGAGGGATAAAATAATTATTAAATAATTAATAAGGAAAAAAAAAAGCCGGTTGAACAGTTTATTTAATAAACTGAACTCAAACAACGTGCGGACGTTTCGTCATTGATGACGTGTGACCAAAGAAAATTTAGAATAAAACAAAACAAAATCGAGGCATCATTTATTGAGAAATAATCTTATTGGTAGTGGCTAAATGCCTAACGTTGGCATTCGCATGAGCGTATATGTTGAGTTATATAATAAGATTTTAAAATAATTAATTCATAACATGATCAGAATCTTTGTAATCATATAATTTAGATCTTGACTTTTATCATTGCCATCTCTCTTTTGAGGGTTCACATTACATTTGCTCAATAAATAATATATAATTGCACATTTTCCTTCCAATGAGTTGTTCTTCTCCCTTTCTAGACTAAATCACGGCCATTGTTTTTCCGGAAACCCAATCCCGCTTCACCAGAATTACGGATAGGCCAGTATTCTCACTATTTTCTCAACTCTCAAATAACTTAATTATTTTAACTTTTTTTTATCTAATCCTATATTCCTTTTTTGGCCTTGCATTTGTGAACTACCAGATATTCTGTAATTCTAACATCTGGATAAAACTTATTTTACTGTTACCAAAAAAAAAAAACTTATTTTACATGTAAATGTAAATGACATCTATAATATTCATTAATGCTATTGTAAGAGAGAAAGAAGAATCAAAATTAAAGCAAATATTTAACAATTAATAAATTGTCAATAAACTAGTATTTTTTTGTAAATAGAATTTTAGGGTGGGTTTTCA
Source organism: Gastrolobium villosum (assembly GCA_032173675.1). Classification (NCBI taxonomy): domain Eukaryota; kingdom Viridiplantae; phylum Streptophyta; class Magnoliopsida; order Fabales; family Fabaceae; genus Gastrolobium; species Gastrolobium villosum. The sequence goes on from JAVKPL010009907.1 coordinate 14,728, forward strand.
AAAAAAAAAAAAAAAAAAAAAAAAATTTAGGGTGGAGATCTTTATTTAGCACTAAACTCTTAGATCTTTATTCAGTTTTCAAACAACTTATTCACTTCAAAAGTAAGGGTAGTTACACGACATGAAACACGAATTGAGTACAAGCAGAGGTTCTATTTATTATCTATTTTTTTTTTACTAGTTGTTATTATCAAATCTTAAGATTTGATTTCCGCCGATCTAACGGTTATAATTTATTACAAATTAATAATTAATTAATAAATATGATCCCATAAATTATAACCGTTAGATTGACGGAAATCAAAGGTTAAAATTTGGTAGTAATAAGTAATAGAAAAAATATGTAGTAAGTATAACTCTCTCTTGAGTCTAATGTAACATTATTGGAAAATGTGAATGTAAAGTTATGTTATTTTAAATTAGAGAAAGAGATAGATACAGAAAAAGAGACCGCACAAAAAATAGCACCAAAGTGAAATTAGATAACTTATATCATTTGAAACGGTAAACCCTTCACCTAACATTATTATATCAAGTTTTGAAATGGGTATCACCTACCAAATAAAAAAGTCTCCAATTATTCTAACCACACCTTTTATCAGTAACGTCACATGACTCTAAAAGTACTCGAACTTTTGCACATTCTCTTGCTATCAATCTCGTGCCTCTTCATCATCTATTCTCAACCCATTTCTTCTTCCACCACTGCAAACCCAAAAGTCCATCTTAGAAAAACAGAGCCATGAACAGAGAACAAGAAGATATGCAATTTCTTGGGCTCTATGGTGTTTACAAAGAATCCTTCAAGATCATACTTTCATGGAGGAATATCTTCAGCCAGATAACCTTAACTCTCATCCTCCCTTTCTCCTTCATCTTCCTCATTCACATACAAATATCCCATTTCCTCCACAGGAAGATTACACACAACATAGAGGAAATAATCGAAACCCCACAGGGCACAACCCAATACCAGAACCTCTCTGACATGATCACCTCTGAATATGCCACTTTCTGGCTCCTTAAGCTCGTTTACTTCACTTTTCTCTTCATCTTCTTACTCCTATCCACTTCTGCAGTAGTATACACCATCGCTTCCTTTTACACTGCAAGAGATGTAACTTTCAGCAAGGTCATGAGCGTTGTTCCAATGGTCCTGAAGAGACTCATGGTCACCTTTATGTGCATCTTCTTTGTTTTTTTAGCTTACAACGCTATGGCAGTGTTTGTTTTCATCGTATATGAACTTACAATTGGGGTACAGAGTGGTGGGATTCTAGGTTTAGTGGTTATAGGGATCTTATATTTAATAGGGTTTGTGTACCTTGCAGTGGTTTGGCAATTATCTAGTGTTGTGACGGTGTTGGAAGACTCGTATGGAGTTGAAGCCATGAAGATGAGCAATGAATTGATAAAGGGGAAGATGGGTTTGTCCTTACTCATATTTTTGAAACTCAGCGTTTCCTTTATCCTGACACAGTTTTTGTTTAAGAAAGTGGAAGTTGTATTCGTGCATGGATGGAGGCTGAGTTTGGTGGACAGAACGGCATTTGGGATGCTGCGTTTCTTGATGATGTCTCATTTGTTCATTTTTGGAATTGTTCTCCAAACTGTGCTCTATTTTGTTTGCAAGTCCTACCGTTTTCAGAATATTGACGAGTTTGATTTGTTAGATGACCTTGAAGACTATCACGGAGAGTATGAGCCATTGAAGGCTAAAGATGTTCACCTGGAGCAATCGCATGTGTGATAGTTATAAATAAAACATCATTTATATATCTAAATTGGGATTCGGATATCTCTATAGTTTATTGATGTGATGAGAATAATCATTATGCATACATGTATGAGTACTGGATTACGAAGATTGTTTGCAGCCTGTGGATTACTTTGCATAGTATCTTAATAAATGCCTGGATTTTTTTTTATATAGAGAAAATTAATTGATATCTGAAAGTGAATTATCATTATCGCATGAATGAGAGTGTTTAGATGGGTTCTACTTTTTCAAATGTTGCTTCTTCTTTTTTTGAAAAAAAAAAAAGGTGCGTTTAGATTTTTTATTTTTTTTTACTGTTTACACGTTGGATTTTAAGAAGGGAATAAAATCTATCATCTTAAAAGATTTAAGCTTATATCTTTTTAGATGTTAACCGTTAATTTCCGTCCATCATCCGTTATACTTTATTGGATCAAAATTATTAATTAATTAATACTCAATTTGGCCCACTAAGTTTGACCCAATAAATTATAACCGTTGATGAACGGAAATCAATGGTTATGATCTAAAATGATATAAATTTATATCTTCATACGGGTAAATGTTTTCCCTTTTAAAAAAGCAGAGGCAATAAAAAAGAGGCCAAAATTTAATTTTTTTTTCAAAAGCTAAAATTGTTGGCTTTTGAAAAAAAGAAGTTAAAAGCTAGCGAATAACCATCTTCAACATCTTTCACTCGTTTCTCTTTTGTTTCCTTTGTTATACTGAATAGGGTAGATGAGAAGAAAACATCATAATCAAGCAAATTGAACACTCATGAACTGAACTAGAGAACGCCAAGGGTTGAGATATGCAATGACATAATCGAGACTGTTCGCAGTCACAGATCCAAGAACAAAGTTTTTACGAAGAAGGATCAGCGTAATGCATTGTTGCAACGATCAAAATGAAAAGGAAAAATGTTTACAAAGAGAAAGAGAAGTGAAACGTTGCTATTCTTTCGGCTAAAACACCATTTTTAAGTTTTTGGACAAAAGAATTACGCGGTTAAAGCTGATTAGATAAATTTTTCCAAAGTAATATAGTCAAACATGTCACCTAAGCTAACGGGACTAGTCCCGTCACTGATACTGACGAGACTCGTGCCACGTTAGCGCCACGTAGGCAGTTCAATTACCGTAAAGCTTCGGAAGACCATAACTTGTGACTCGGGTATCCAAATCAGATGATTTTTTTATTTCACATAAATTTTCGAGATCTACGTAATGACACCTTATTTGACATATTTTATCTCCGACAAACATAGTTTGAAGATCTATGGATAAACACTCTTGTGATTGTGGTACAATTGTTTAAATTCAAACTATGTTTGTGGGAAATAAAATATGTTAAATGAGGTGTCATTGCGTAGATCTCGAGAAGTTATGTGAAATCAAAAAAAAATATTATCTGATTTAGATACCCGAGTCACAAGTTATGGTCTTCTGAAGCTTTACGATAATTGAACTGCCTATGTGACGCTGACGTGACACGAGTCCCCCGTTAGTATCATTGACGGGACTAGTCCTATCAGCAAGCATAGGTGACACGTTTGACTGCACTACTTTAGAAAAACTTATCTAATCAACTTTAACCAGAAATTCTTTTGTCCAAAAACTTTAAAATGATACTTTTCCCGTATTCTTTCTATTCAAACTTACAAGGGCGCACATTGGAGAGTTTCAAACCCTATAATGCATGAAACAGTTACAATGGACAAGCCAGAAATGACACGAAGCATAATGCACAAGAGGAAACGGCACAACAGTAATTGTATACTTAAAAAGTGATTTTTTATTTTAACTTTCAAATGATATTTTTATTTAAAAATAGAGAAATGTTATACTTATATCTCCTTTTTTTACCACATCTTACAATCATATCTTAATACCGTTGATTTCCGTTAATTAACGATTATGATTTTCACAAATTAAACTGATTAATTAATTATTAATTTAAAATAAATGATAACCGTTGATGGACGGAAATCAACAATGTTAAGATATGGTTGTAAGAAATTGTAAAAAAAAAAGATTGTAACCATAACCTTCCTCTTAGAAGTATTTTTCAAATATTGCATCCAAACGAAAAATAACTTTGGCTAATAAAAAAACAACTTATAAAAAGCTCTTTTTTCGAAAACTCATCCAAACGAGCTGGAGTTAAGTGAATCTATTTAAAGAGATAAGTTAGGGTGAGTTGCATTTTTTAAAAAAATTGTTAGTTGTTTGATGACTAATTCATATGACTTAAAACTGTGATATTCATGGACAGAATAAAGCATAATTTGTGGTAATTATAATACTCATTTGTTATGCATTGTTTTATGCATAATAAAGCTGGAATAACGAATCTGTTAGGGGTATTTTTTTTAATGTCGTTAATAATATTTTGTAATTGGTTTAGGGAAAATATAAAGTTTTATATTAAATCTCTAACACGGTATATTTTTTAATATCGTTAATAAAATTTTGTAATTGGTTTAGGGAAAATATAAAGTTTTATATTCAATTTCTAACGCTTTTGTTCATACCAAGAATATGTTTTTTAAGGCTTGAAGCGAGAAAAATATACGAATTCATCACATAGAAACCCTTTTAAGGATTGAAGTATGAATGATGTAGGGACTTATAAAGGCCTTCTCATACTATATCAAGTTCAAATATTATATTTTTTAGAAAAAAATACGAAAATGTTACATTTTAGAACATATTTATAAATCTATAACAATTAATTCCACCCAAAACGAGAAGCGTATAGGGTTGGTTCCTGCCTAAAATGAGGCGTGACCCGTCCTCTATGGGCGTTTGGTACATGAGAAATTTTTATTTGTTAGGGAATCTTAATTTTTAAAATTATGATTTTTACATTCAGTTTACGATAATATTCATAAATTAAAAATTCAGTTTGCCGGGAATCCTGGAGAATACTGCGTGCCAAATAAATCTTTGGTGCTACTGTTGCATCAAAGATTCAGTACATCACACCAATAAAAATATTACATGTCAGCTAAAGTTTTCTTTCCTCTGTCAAATTCTTTCTCTCTCCTATGATGTGAAATGCTCTCAGCCTCTCATTGATCGAATGCACTGAATCTTGGTGTAACAGTAGCACCATATATTTATATATTCGATGATATGATACTCACTTCGGAATCTTCTAAATCATCTGAAGGTCCACATGTTGGCATTCATTACTTTTGGCACTTATTTATTTATTTTTTTTATCTACTTTTGGCACTTATTACTCTGATACTTATAGCTACTCACAACTAAATGAGATAAGCTTTTCTTCCTACATATCCTTCGATAATTGTGCCACCATTTTTTTCTTTTTTTTTAATTATTTTTTTGGGTGGTGGAACTCACAAATTTATCTCTATAATATGAGATAACTTATATTAATAAAACCCTTAAATGATTTACATAACACTTGTTAAGGAAGGTAGCATTTTCTTGGTGCAAAGAAGACAGCTGATATATTAAGATGGGAAATGTTTTTATCCTTTTAAATGACACAACTTATCTTCTTTCACTCTCACAAAAAGGTAAGACCCACACCTTTATTTTTTTGGTCAACTCTCTCTCCTCCTTTATCTATCTCTTTCTATCTCTTAAAATGACACAAGTTTACATCATTTAAAATGACACACACTTTTCTCTATTAAGATATTGGGCAGGTTACGTTTACAACTTTTTTTTTGTTTATCACTCTTACAACCTCAACTATGTTCTCCGCCGGGGAGAACATTATTGAAGAGTATTCTCCCGGGAGAACATAGTTGAGATCGTAAGAGTTGTAAACAAAAAAATTATAATCGTAACCCTCCTCGTTAACATATATTGAGACACCGCGGGACAACACATAAGTCAGAAGACAAAACAAGTGCTGAGAGATGCTTGATCGGTTGGCCGCTGGGCTACGCAAGTGGGTGAGATTAATTCCCGGTCCCCTCCCCTCTTTTTTCTCTCTCTCTCTCTCTCTCCTGTTTCCTCCCTATTCTTTCTTGGCGTACCACAAGGGTCCGGGACGCTGAATGTTGTCTCACGCAAGTGACCAAGAACAAATAGTAAGTAATAAAGTAATGAGTTTAATACCAAAACAAAAATTAAATATGGAGAATACAATAAAATAAAATCAATTTAAACAAGAAATGTGGCTTATTTTATAAACTGAATTATAACAGCATCATGGTAGCATTTTATTTATAGAGCCAAACCAGGGTTTAAGTAAAGATTTTTTTTCATATAAAGAACATAAGGACTTCCACTCAAAAACAAATCAGTTTTTAGCATAAAAATAAAACATCAATAATTTATGTAAAAGAGCACCTTGGAGTCTACCAAAAAGAAAAAAGAAAAAACAGAAGAAGCAAAAAACATCCCTATAAAATAATATGGCAGGATTTATTTATTTGACGAGGATTTGAAATTGGAAGTATCGAAGAAACCGAAGAAAGTTATAAAAAAGAACAAAACTGAAGCGTTGTTATTTATTTATTGAGATATAATCTTTTTCGTAGTCTTCGCCTTAGCTTAGTGCCTGATGTTAACTTAAATATTAAAATAACACGCATTATTAGATTTTTTTATTTATTTCATAATCCTAATTATTCCTTTGGATGAATCAAGTCTCCTAATATTTTACGATCTTAGCGAGAAAAGAACCTGCACAAATATAAAATTAATTCCAAATCGAATGACATGATAATTCTCCATTTGTGACCCAATCTGCTAATTTGACAATACATTTTTTATAATCATATAATTTAGAGCTTGATTTCTGTTATCCCGATCTCTTGTGTGGTTCATATTAAATACATGCATAACGATAACTTTATATCTTTCCGAAGACTTGTTCTTCGCCGTCCTTCAAGACAAAATCAAAGCCATTGATTTTTCCGGAAATATTGTCCACTCCCAATGAATCTTCTTTTATTTTGTATCTCATAGTAAATTCCTCTTTTGGACTTGCATGTGTATACCATCAGGTATGATGTAATTATTCAAACATCTGGGTAAAACTTTTTGTAACAGTAATTAAATTGATTCTTATCAAAATAATGTTCATTAATTAATGCTATTGTTAGAGTAAACAAGAATAATCGGGAGAGTGACCATTTTGTCACGTTTGGACAAAAAATTACTAGATTGCCACACCAACAGTAAATTTTACCAAAATACCACGCGGCATAATTCGCTACACAGTGTAGCGAATTATGCATGCAAGTAATTCGCTACACAGTGTAGCGAAATATGCCACATCAGAACCAAAAAGTGACATGTGTCAAAATTATTGAAATTCGCTACCTTATATAGCGAATTTCAACAATTTTGAATATGACATTTTTTGGTTCGGAGCATCCTGACGTGACATATTTCGCTACATTATGTAACGAATTACTTACATACATAATTCGCTACATTGTGTAGCGAATTATGCCGCGTGACATTTTGGTAAAATTTACTGTTAGCGTGACAATCTAGTATTTTTTTTTTGTCCAAACGTATTACTTTGGTCAGGATCCAGAATACTCAAAGAAAAACAAATATTTAACTATTAATCAATTCTCAGTAAACTAGTGATTTTGTTAATAACAAAATTATAGTGCTCATCATTTACTAAACATTAATTACACTTCTAGACAATTTTGATTAATTATATACTTATTTATACTATCGTTGTAATTAAACTTCGTTGAGAAAAAGAAAACACGTCGAAAGCACATCTATTTCCTTTTTCTTTATATGTAGTACTATTGGACATTATTAGAGGGAGGGACAACAAACTTGACCATTGACCTATAGTTGTCAAATAACACGTTCGTTTAAAAAGTGGCGCTATATAGTTAGACGTAATTTGCTATCACGATATCAAGCTTTGACGCATTCTCTTGCTATTATAGTGTCCTACCTCTTCATCATCTATTCTCAATCCATATCTTCCCCACCACTGCAAACTAAAAACACTATCGAAAGAAAAACAGAGCAATGGACAGAGAACAAGAAGAGATGCAATTTCTTGGGCTCTTTGACATCTACAAAGAATCTTACAAGATCATACTTTCATGGAGGAAGATCTTCAGCCAGATTACCTTAACTCTAATCCTCCCCCTCTCCTTCATCTTCCTCATTCATATAGAGGTATCCAATTTCCTCTTCAGAAAGATTATCCACAACACACAGGAAATAATCGAAACCCAACAGGGCACACCCCAATACAAGAAGCTCTCTGATATAATCTCCTCTGAATGGGCCACTTTCTTTTTCTTCAAGCTCGTTTACTTCACTTTTCTCTTCATCTTCTCACTCCTATCCACCTCTGCAGTGGTATACACCATCGCTTCCATTTATACCGCAAGAGATGTAACTTTCAATAATGTCATGAGCGTTGTTCCAAAGGTCTGGAAGAGACTGATGGTCACTTTTTTGTGCACCTTCGTTGCTTTCTTTGCTTACAACGCTATGGCAGTGTTTGTTATAATCTTATGGGCACTTACAATTGGGGCACATAGTGGAGCGATTGTGATTTTAGGGGTCATTGGGATATTATATTTAATAGGGTTTGTGTACCTTACAGTGGTTTGGCAATTAGCTAGTGTTGTGACCGTGTTGGAAGACTCGTGTGGATTTAAAGCCATGATGATTAGCAAGGAATTGATAAAGGGGAAGATGGGTGTGTCCATACTCATATTTTTGAAGCTCAATATTTCATTTGCACTGATACAGTTTTTGTTCAAGAAAGCGATCATGCAAGGATGGGGAATGAGCTCAGTAGCATATGGGATATTGAGTTTATCGCTTTTGCCTCATTTGTTTCTGTTTGGGCTTGTCATCCAAACTGTGCTCTATTTTGTTTGCAAATCCTATCACCATCAGAATATTGACAAGTCTGCTTTGTCAGATCACCTCGAAGTTTATCACGGAGAGTATGAGCCATTGAAGGCTAAAGATGTTCAGCTAGAGCATTACAATGTCTGATAGCTAGCTAGATCAAACATTATTTATCTAAATTGTTAGTTATGATTAGTGTATCTGCTATAGTTTCTTGATGTCATAAGAAATATATATCTGTCTGTGTGAATCTAAATTGAGCAGATATGTGTGAGCATTGAATTCCCGAGGATTATCATCAGCTTGTGACTTTTCTTTGCATAATATATTTGTAAACACCATATTTGGTCCGAGAAGTTCAACATAAATCAGAGAAGACAAAAAATAAAATAAGATAATAATAATAATCCATTTTTGCTTCTCCCCAAAAATGAAGAACTACAAACAAGGACATCTCATGGAAGCTGTTCAAAGCTCTGTTCTCTCTATTTCTGGCACAGGCAAAATGACAAAGCTCATTAAGCCTAAAGCAAACTCAAACAAAATTAAGCTACAAATGGAGGCAAGTAAAAATACAAGAACAGAAAAAAGAGCTTCTGAGGATTATCACCAAAATGGGGAGTCAAAATGGCATCTCTGATCAAAGAAGGAGACACTGCATTGTACAGTCAAAATGGAGAATTTTGTTGGATTTGTTTAGTCGCCACCACCGTGCCTGGTTTCAGTCCCATAAGCCATTGGGTTGTTCTTCTCTTATGTGCTGTTTCGCTTTCATTTTGCCGAGAGTTTCTTCTTCTTGTAAGTTTATTCATCAATTATTTATCATTATTGATTTTGTGCATCTCTTTAACTTTACTAAAAGTTGAAACTATTTGTCGTCTGGCTTTAGTGTTACGGTTATAGTTAAGCTCATTTTATTTTTATTTTTTTTTAATTTTAAAAACATAAAAGTAAACCAAAGTAAGCAAAGGCATGTAGTCTGCAACGTAGGTTTCAGTTGCTTTCTTTTCCCTAGAGTAGATTAGGTGCCCTTTTTTTTATGAATAAATAAAAAAAAATCAATCAAAAAGAAGGAATGCTATGATTATCTACAGCATCATATTTCGTTTTTTTTTCTTTCTTTCTTTCTAGTATACGAGGTAGCCTTCTCTCTTGATATTAAAACAAATAATAATAAAAAATAAATAAAATAAAAATAACCAAATTGTCTGTGTTTCGTATAATTCATATCCATGTAAATAAATGTTTTTCTTTTGTTTGTTTTGGGTATGTATTTATTTATTTGTTGACAAAATAGGTTTACATATTCTGAAAATTACAAAAATAAAATAAACGTAATGGTTGAAATGTTATCGCCTCCTCTGTTACCGTTTATAGGTACTTGTTTGTTTATGATATGATATACATTATATGTAGCATTAATAAAAAAAATACAAAATACAAGGAAAACAAAATAAAAATATGGAAAATAAATCAATAGAGTTTTAATTTAATTAAGTCCATCCCATGATTTTTAACTATGGTCATCCATCCTCGAGGATAATTTAACCGTGACGATTTATTAATCTCGTATTTCTTTTGAATCATTTTAGCCGTGACGGCTGGGTGATTCAAAATTTATTATAAAATTCATAACAAAAGATAATAACGTCAAATCCTGTAACCTTTTGAATCATTTTAGCCGTGACTGCTTGGTCATTCAAAATTTATTGTAAAATTTGCAATAATAAAAATAAAAATTATCGAAATAAATATAAATCATTAAAGCCGAAACTCTCCAATGATTTTCTTTAAAATGAACTATTTCAAAAAATAAAATCAATCAACACACAAATATTTTATATAGAATGACGTAGCTTTGAGTTCCCTATTGTACTGAGGGATACGTCGGAGCGGGACCCTTCCCGTCAAGCACAAAAACAAATTTTCAAAAATCAGTTTTCTTTTCTTTATTCATTTTTGTTTAATTCTTTGTGGTGAAATAAATATTTAAAATTTTATCAATAATTTGCACAATTAATATAAGGTAACCATTTTTTTAAACGGACGGTGTAGGGTGCTAACACCTTCCCTACTCGTAATCGACTCCCGAATCCAAATTTGATTTCAAAGACCAATTTTCAAACAAAAAGGATTTTTCCAATGTTTTCCCAAATAAACCTTGGTGGCGACTCCATTGTTTTTAAACATCAATTTCTTTTGTCGTCACATCGCGATCCGGTTGTGACAATATTAATAAATGCTTGGATTTTTATTCTTAAAAAGGAAAACGATATCCGTAAGTCATTTAAATCCTGTAAAGTACGAGTAGATTGAATCTATCGAAGGAAATAAGTGACTTTTGACCATTGTACCCCTAATTTAATTAAAATTTATCACTTCACCCTCGTACCAAAACATCTCACTCATTTGCCTCTATTTGACTCTTAATTGAGTTATGTACTCGAGTAAAGGAGGTGGATACTATAATATATTATGTGAAATAGTAAATACTTAGGTACAAGGTGGATGGAGGTAGATGAGAAGGGGATAAGTGTCCACCTTTAAATTATGATGTAAAAATACAAAAATATCTTTATCTTAAAATTTAAATTTTTCCAATTTAATTTTGGGGTAGGGTATTATAACAATTAACTAGGGTTACTATCAATATTACTACCAAACAATTTCACCGCTAGATCGATTATGTTGATCCAACGGTTATATTTATTTTCATCTTTGTATGGTTATGAATCCCCACATTTAATACTTTATATTTATTTTCACCTCTGTATGGTTATGATTTCTCATATCTAATGCTTTTACATTAAATATGGGGATCATAATCATACAAAGATAGAAATAAATATAACCATTGGATCAACACAATCTATCTAACAGTGAAATTGATTGGTAATAGTCCTAGTTGGTTGTTACGATATCCTGCCCCTTTAATTTTTCTCCTTCTATTATATTTTTTCGTGAGTTTTTTTTCTCCGTTATTGGAAGTTGGAACATTTGCTTCTTTCTCCATCATCGGTCACAATCCGTCCAGATCTAGATCTAAACTAGACCCAGTCAGCCGACAGCTTTCCAAACCAGACCTAGATTTATATGTACTTGGAATTGTTGAGTGCCCACCCTTCGTTAATTTTCTGGATCCGCCACTACTTAGGTACATAAGTGTCATACTCGAGTATTGGTTGTGAACTGGGTTGTTGATGGAACTTACTCGAGTAAAGGAGGTGGATACTATAGTATTGTGTGACACAGTAAACACTCAGGTACATAAGTGTCATACTGGAGTATTGGTTGTGAACTAGGTTGTTGATGGAATTTACTCGAGTACACCACTTGTGTACTCAACTATATTGCGTGGAGAAAAGAAAGAACAACCTAAGGAAAAAACAAAAGAAGAAGGGGCTCTCATTGAGTCCATATAAAATTGATGGCCAAATATGAAATTATATGATTTTGGAGTATTTCAGAGTTTTAGTGGGACAATGACCATATTGCCACCCTTTAGACAAAAATTTACCGGATTGCCTTGTCAGGAATTTTTTTTGTCAAAATGCCACGTCACAATCCCGCTGATCTGACAAGTGAGAATGGAATGGACACGTGGCAACGTCTGAATGGTCAACCATCATAGTTGAGAAGCCCAGCGAGAATGACAGAATGCTGACACGTGGCAAAAGTACACGCATTCTTTGCAAAAGTACATGATGCCTGTACTTTTACCACGTGTCAGCATTCTGTCATTCTCGTTGGGCTGCTCAACTAGAATGGTTGACCATTCAGACGTTGTCACGTGTCCATTCCATTCTCGCTTGTCAGATCAGCGGGATTGTGACGTGGCATTTTGGCAAATTTTTTTCTTGACGTGGCAATCTGATAAAATTTTTATTAAAGGGATGTCAGTTTGGTCAATGTCCCACTTTTAGTACTACCGCAACACAAATTGCGATGCATTTATTAAATTTTCATGTAAGTTTGCTTAAATGACATTGAGATATTGTTCTTTCTCTGCTATCTCTTTCGACTCTCAGTCTCTCTATCCCACATCCCAAAGTCACGTCAGTGAGCAAATCCATCCTCTTCATCGCTTCTCACACCCTCGGATACCCCGTGCAATGCTCATATCAGCATCCATCTCACTAGGGCTGCTAAAAGAGCTAGGGACCTTTGGCCCGACTCCTGTAGGTCTAGCATGGCCTATGTGTTTTGGATGTTGGATTCAGACTTAGACTTGTATAAAAGCTTATTTAACAAAAAGACTTCAGGCTTCAATTCAAAAGCCCGTCAGGCGATCCTACTAACTTTCTTCTTTTCTTTTGTATTTAACTTAATTTTCACTCCCATCATTGCGCCCAGCTCACTCAAGCCATCAATCAACAGCGTCTGATTTATAAGGGTCAGATCCTCAATGATGATCAAGCCCTCCAAAGCCACGGTATGCATGATCTTGCTTAATAATATATTTGTGCATAACGTTAATTCTTATTTATTTGCAGAGGCGATTTAGCATTTTTCGATTCTTGTTTTGCTAGCGCTGTTCATTTTTCATATATAATAGTTGAAAAAATGAATGTATTATTACTATTATTTTGCTGATTTTTTTAGATTCTATGATTTTATCACTTTCACGTTCTTCAATCAATATTTATTTATCTCACTTAGAGTTCTTTTAGAGTGTGTAATAATCCCCATTCGGTAAGTTGGCTTAGGTTTTTACGAATCTTTGTGGAATTATTAGTGTTGTTGATCATATCTTCTCTTTGCAAAAAAATTTATTGTCTTATTTTTTTTAACAGGCTAAGCCAAGTTTTTTCTTTTTGTAAATAAATAAGGCAGGCCACAGACCGATAACTATATTCATAACAGGCTACAGGCTAAGTCAATCTGACATTTAAACACATGCTTAGTCTTTCAAGACCAAAACCCAGCTCGGCCTGTTAACACCCCTACATCTCATTATAACTTGTAAAAAAACCCTTTGTTTTATGACAGAAATCACTTACATCAATAATTTTGCATTTGGTGTTGATGCTGAAAACGAATTTCGTTTGTCGCTTCACATTTTGCACATCATTCCCTATTGAAGCTTAGTTTTTTTTTTATCTCCATTCATTTATTTTCCAACTGAGGTTCTTAATTACAGTCAAATTGCAAAAAAAATTTCTTCTGATATCTCTATTCCCGGCCAGGGATTCAATACCTCAAAAGACAGCTACATGTCTACTATTTATTCATACTTTAGAATTGAAGGACTCTCTCTATTATAAGTTACTCAACCAGACCCGGACCTTAGTTATACTTACTTCCCGGTATTCCAATCCATTATTTCTTAATCGTACTTGAAGGTTGTGGATAGAAAAAAGGTTTAACCATTTCAAAGTGATAGTACTCGAGGAATGGCAGAAGATTGCAAAGACACGATAACAGAAAGGGCATTGGCATCGGGGCTAGAAAGCAAGCAAGAAGGTAGGAACGCAAGCAAGAAAGGAAAGCTAGAGAGAGACAGCTCTTTTCTAAAGTATATATAACCATTATAAAGGCTTATACTCAAACGAACTCGAAAACAATAAGGCATGAGGTTTGCTTGAAAGTGAAATTCATGAGTTTGTTAACACTGGGCACACACCTTTTGCTAGCTGTTCTACCGCCATCAAAAATGGCTCGTAGCTTGATTTCGACCAGAGAAATTCCTTATTTCTATTAAAGGATAGACAAGCACACGTACGGGAAAGAAAGCCAATGAGTGTGTTTGATCAAATTCACTCTAAGAGAAGAAACTGCTTAGAGCAACAAAGGTTGAAAGCTGTTGTGTTTGTTTAATACAACCTCAACTTGAAACTAGGCAAAAGCAAAGGAAGAAGAAAGGAGACACATATGATCCAATTTGTTTAAAAGATTTAGATTTAGATGATGAATGGATTCTTGAGCAAGTAGAGCCTTGCGTAATGGATGGGGATTCTTCGATGGATGTCTATGAGTGCTTCAACATTGATGAAGGAGACCAAAGCAAAAAGAGAAAGAGATGTATATTTGCTCGTATAGTGTTTCTTTTAGTCAAACGCCTTATCCCATATATTTATATATGTAATTATAGATTTTGGTATGTACATTTTTATTTTTAGGTCCTCAAAATTTTAAAGCCGACAAGAATGATAAAAAGTAAAGGTATCATCGTAAAATAACAAGAAAATGCCAGCAGGCTTGATAAACGAAAGATATTGCCAAAAAGAATGACAAGGGAAAATGACCTCAAATTGTTGAAAAAGAAATGATAGATTAGTCAAATGACTACCCTAACGAAGAGGATGAATAATTAGTTATGTCAATGTTACAAAAACCGGACCAGATTGGCCAGTTCGAACCGAAAACTAGTAAACTGGTCATGTGATAGGTCCAGGTAGAGTAATACATCGGAGATGTAAGTGAATCGGCGTGACTTGGTGTGAATCGGAGTGAACCGACTAGTTTTACTAAAATTGGTGACTCGCATAGTAAAAAAAAAAAACATTTTTAGAATGAAACTGAACTGTGTAGACACAGAGAAGGAGAAGGAGGAGTCGAAGACAATGAAGAAGGAGTCGAAGACATCAGAAAGAGCATCAGCATGATGTCTAGCGGCCATTGAAGAGAAGACATAGAGAGAAAAACTAAAATTTCAAAACCATGCACTGGAGAAAGGGAGAACAAGAGAGAGACTTGCGCAATAAAATCACAAAACCATGGGCTGATTTTACTTTTTGGTTTCTGGTTTCATTTGGGCCACTCATTTCTTATTTATAGCTTCTTCTTTTTTAATTTTTTTATTACTTAAATTTACAATTCTTTATTTCTATTATTTTTACTTTCTTTATTGTAACGAGTATTGCATTTGTGTTTTTTTTTATTTTGATGCCACATATTTATTTTATGTCATAAATTTTTTTTTTTTTTTGAAATATGAAATATGAAATATAAATTATAAATTTATATGTATTTGTCCGGTTGAAGAGATTGAACCAGTGACCCACTGACTCAGTACCTCAACTGGTTCGATCACCGGGCCGGATTTGATTACGTAAAACTAACTCTATTTCCTTATTCTCTTGATACACAAAATTATAATCAATGTACATAATGTATTGTATATAGTATTTTATAATGAAAAATACTATTTTAAAGTGAGGATATTTTAAAATAAGTAAGAAATAATATATTTATTTCTTAAATTATTTAATGGATTAGCATCACTAAATATTTTATATTAAATTATATATATTTTATTTATTCACGTTATAGATAATTTCACGGGGAAAATTATTTGTGCTTTAAAAGATATAAGTTGTATTCTTTTAGTTTTTTTACTCTATGTGCTCCCGATTGTAGATAGTTATAATATGAAAAGTTACTTTTTTTCTCTCTCCTCTGCTACAGCAGCTAAAGTTTAAATTGAAAAAAAAAACAATTTTTCATGTTATAACTATGTACTACAGGGAATACATAGAGGAAAAATTAAAAGGACACAACTTACATCCATTGAAAGGACACACACTAAATCCTAATTTTATTTGGGAAATAATTTTATATATATTAAAAGTAAGAAATTTAAGCAATTTGCATGTGGTTATTGGTTCAAAACTCTAGTGCCCCCAATTTAAAAATGTACACTGCAAATAACGAAGGAAAAAATGTTTCTGCAGTTAATACAGATAAGTTATATGGATTTATTTCCAAAATGACGACATTTTGGTATTGAAATCTTAAAAAATTATAAATATAAAGACTATTATAACCCTGAAATAAATTAAAATTACAAAAATACCATGATTTCCGCTCCAAAACGACGTCATATTGAATTTAATGCAGTGATTTACCGCAGTAACTGCAGAAAAAACGAACCCAATAATGAAAACAAAAATCTTATAGAGCATAGTTATCGTAAATGAGAAAATCGACCGGCTTAGATACGTATATAACTATATATTAATTAGAGGCAAGTTGCAATTATCTGTTTGTAAGTAGGTTGTATCTACGTGAGCGTGCACGCAGTGCAAATAAGTGGAAGAAAAAGACATTTATGTTAGACAAAGTAAAAGCAGTTGAATGAGGTTTAGAGAAAATTAAGACCTTTCAATATTTGGTATAAAATCCTAAGCTGAAGGCTCCACGCAAAATAAGTCTATCAACGCGAAATAAGAAATGTCGTCTATGACTCTGTCTCACTAAATAAATAAAATGAAGCGCGAGAATGAACAAGAAAGGACCAAGTTCGGAACAAGGCAACTTGTCTCTATCAAGAAAAAAATAAACCTTGCAAGCATATATATATATATATATATATATATATATATATATATATATATATATATATATATATAAGGGATATTCTTACTACCAAAATTTTCTACTACCAATTTACTACCTATTTAATCACCATTGGATCAATATTTCCTCTTTTTTCAAAAACTTTTGAATATTCTGTCTCTTTGATTCAATGGTGATTAGATAGGTAGTAAGTTAGTAATAGAAAATTTTGGTAGTAAGAATATCCTCCCTAATATATATATATATATATATATATATGGGTCAGGATCATTTTACACCAGTGTGTATAAGTTACACTCTTAATCTTATCCGTTAAACTCACTTGTATTTAAGGGATCAAATTTTTTAGTAACGTGAGCCATTGGATACAAGTGAATCAATGGTCAAGATTGAGAGTAAGACTTCTAGCTCTTACACCGATGTAAGAATATCCTGCTCCTATATATATATATATATATATATATATAAGCTTTAACGTTACTACGGTGAATGCAGATAAGTTATCTATATTCATTCCCAAAATAATATCATTTTGGGTTCAATGTAAATAATTTATCTATATTTAGTGTAAAAAAAGACTAAAAATGCACATGCTGACCCTATGAAACCGTCCATTGATCATTTGTTGGCCAATATAATCAAAATCCACTGTTAACCAGTCCTAGAATCACCAATTGCAGTGCCTATCTCATTATTTAAAAAAATAAAAATAAAATCAAACCAATCTATGAAAATCATATATGATTACTAGCAATAAAAATAATAATAATAATAATAATAATGAAAAAAATCTATTAGAGAGATATAAAATAATTAATTTATCTTTAATCAATGCCTTAAAATTTTGGGTTAATTTTATCATCATATTTAGGTAGTGACCACGAGGTTACGAATTTGATTCTCATCGCCCCTACCTAGATGGAATTAAGAAAAAACCAAATATTCACTAATCAAAATGCGGCAAAAAGATGCATCCTCAAACTATGAATTTGGTTATCCTTGTGTATTGTGAGTAATGAGTTCCTGTAAAAACAAAGTTACATATGGACAAATACGATTAAAAAAATGTGTTACGAAAAAAGAAAAAGAAAAAATACGATTAAAAAAAGAAGAAAAGGAAAAGCCAATTTTTCAGCGTAGTATCACTGTCTCTTTATGGAACTATCGTCCTTGATGAGACCGAAGAAAGTTTTTGTCTGAGTTGAAGGAGAACAATTCTTAATACTACTCGTTTTCTTCACCCCCTGCATTACAATAACGACTACAAAAGTCGGTCTTCGTTTCCCTATCCCTTCATGACAAAACACAAGTCTTTGCTTATCTGGAAGCCCCCGTTCGCTTTCGCCGAAACTACGGAGAGCTATTGTTCAATCAAGGTTTAGAGAAAATAAATAAAAAATAAAATTGACTTATTGAAAATTTTAGTTTTATTGAAAAATTTGATATTATATTGTTATAAAAAGTTAAAATCTAATATAAGAATGAAAAAAAACAAGTTCAAGTAATATGTAACGCGGAATCAGATTCGGTCTATTATTACACAAGGATTCAACAAAATATCTTTTTTCTTGCCTAATTTTAACTATTCTAAATATAATATT
Organism: Gastrolobium villosum; assembly: GCA_032173675.1. NCBI lineage: Eukaryota > Viridiplantae > Streptophyta > Magnoliopsida > Fabales > Fabaceae > Gastrolobium > Gastrolobium villosum. Next base: position 33,219 of record JAVKPL010009907.1, read on the forward strand.
TTTTATACTCTGATCATTGAATTAATATTTTTTTAAATATTTTTTATGGACACAATATTTAAATTACTAAAAATACTTTATTGTGATAATAATTACCATAAAGTTTAAATTATTTGAATAATGTATCAAATAATCTTTGAAATGTTTTATATTAAAATAAATAGTTCAAAATTAAATTAAATATTTTTAAATTAAATTTTAGCTGTTAATCAGGTTTTTCCACACTGCAATAGCTTTAAGAGATATATAAAAGTCAAATATACGGTGAATTAATTTTTTTTAAAGTGAATTACTTTTGTATTGTTTGGAGAAGCTGAACTTTTCATTTGATTTCTCAGCTATATTAATTATCAACAAATTGTTGGTTTATTACATTCGATTTAGTGTAAAGAAAATGGTATTTTTAGCCTTAAATACTATCAGATTCACGAGTACGATCTGAATTGTTAACACAAATAAGCATTAAAATATGAATTTGGATTCTTTTCACATAAAAAAAATGGTCATGTGATGATATTATTTGATCACAGTCACTCATTTAAAAATCATATATTTTTCTTTCCTCATCTTTTTATTTTAATTTTTTTAATAAAAGAAATATGTTATTCTACCTTTTTTTTTTTTTTTTTGTATGTCTCCGTTGCCTTTTAACATTAAATAATGTCTTTGAACATTAACTCATTTCTATGGCTTTTTGACCTTAGTAGTCTCATTTGTATAAAGTTTTACCGGAATAATTTCTTGATCAAACATATTACCTATATAATGCGTAACGACGCGGTACTGTGACAATCACTTTAAGACGTGATACTTTAGCAACCGTGTCCTTTGCATTTTTTCCTGACCACTGGAACGTGATACTCTAGCAATCACGTCATATTCCCAAGACGCAAGAGTGGGACGCACTGGACACACTGACAAAAAATGCAAAGGACGCGGTTGCTAAAGTATCACGTCCTAAAATGATTGTCACAGTACCGCGTCGTTACGTATTATATAGGTAATATGTTTGATCAAGAAATTATTCCGGTAAAATTTTATAAAAATGAGATTAGTAAGGTTAAAAAGCCCATTTCTATAGTAAGGGTAGTTTCTAACCAGAGTTCATGTCAACGCTTGGTATATTCTCTTCCCTTTAAATAGTGATCACCTATTCTTCGTATTCACTCATCCCTAAAACCTTACGTTTTCCACACCTCTCCAAACAGAACCATGGAGACAAAACAAGAAAATATGCAACTTCTTGGGCTCCTAGGCGTGTACAAAGAATCCTACAAAATCATAATTTCATGGAGGAAGATCTTCAGCCAGATTACCTTAACTCTTATCCTCCCTCTCACCTTCATCTTCCTCAGTCACATACAAGTGTCCGATTTCCTCTTCGGGAAGATTGTACATGACTCGGTTGAAATCACCGAAACCGAACCTGGCACACCCCAACAACAGAAACTCATTGAAATGATATCATCCGAATGGGCCACTTTGACTCTCTTCAAGCTAGTTTACTTCACTTTCATGCTCATCTTCTCCCTCATCTCAACCTCTGCGGTGGTTTACACCGTCGCTTCAATTTACACTGGCAGAGAGGTAACCTTCAACAAGGTCATAAGCGTTGTCCCAAAGGTCTGGAAGAGGCTTGTGGTAACTTTTTTGTGCACCGTTGTTGCTTTTTTCGTTTACAACGTTATGGCAGTGGTGGTTATAATCATATGGGCACTTACAATTGGTGTAAGAAGTGGTGGGATTGCAATTTTGTTGGTCATAATGATCTTATACTTAATTGGGCTTATGTATCTGACAGTGGTTTGGCAATTAGCTAATGTTGTTACCGTGTTGGAAGACTCGTACGCATTTGAAGCAATGACGAAGAGCAAGGAATTGATAAAGGGGAAGATGGGTTTGTCATTATTCATTTGTTTGATGCTCAATGTTTCCTTCTTTCTGATACAGTTTTTGTTCACGACGGTGGTTGTGAATGGATGGAAGCTGTTCGGTATGGGCTCCATTGGAAGAACATCATATGGGATACTAAGTTTCTTGTTGTTGTCTCATTTGTTTTTGTTGATGCTTGTTCTCCAAACTGTGCTCTATTTTGTTTGCAAATCTTACCACAATCAGAATATTGACAAGTCTGTTTTATCAGATCATCTGGAAGGTTATCAAGCAAAGTATGAGCCATTGATGACTAAAGATGTTCAGCTGGACTACCATGTCTGATAGCTAGCTAGATGAATCATAATCTGTAATCTAAATGAATATTCCATATATATGCTATAGTTTAATTTCTTTATGCCTTAAGATATATGTATGTGTGTGTGTGTGTGTGATATCAAAGCAGAAATGAATATTTATGTGTAGTGAATTCCAAAGGACATCTGTATAATCAAAGCATGTGGCTTCTTTGCATAAGATATTAATAAATGATTCGAGTTTAATTTGTTCATGAAGGTTTTGTATATTATGCTGTATTAACTAGCGAATTTCAGCATTGAATTTCCTTTAAAATCTGACTCGGCCTAACTGTGTGTGTGGTAGCTGCAGCCGGCCTGCAGGTATACAAAAATTGAGTTCATTTTACAGTAAATTTACCCTTTTATAATAGGGGTTTACATTTGTCATTTAACATGACACAATAAACTTTCCTACACACATAACATTTTGTGGGACCCACACGTTTTAAAGAAAAAAGAAATAAAAAGAAATAACGGCACGCAAAACGAAACTCTATAATATTACACGACCATTTTTCCTATAACATAACTCTTATAATACCCTTAAATTATATGGTTAACAATATTAATATTTAAATAATGGACGAATTGGGCACTAATGCCGTAAAGGATAGAGGATGGATCAAGCTTACTTCCGCTAAATAGATAATGGGCGGGCTAGACTTTCTTACAGAAATTTTAATGGATCCTGCTAAAGAAAACCATTTCTAATCTGCTTGTTACAACTTGTACAAAATATAATGACGTGTGCTCCGGGCCGGCTTTAACAGCCCACTACATGTGGATTGGCCTCTCTAAGGCTTTGTTCGAGAGGTTGGAAGGGAAGGAAAGGAAGGGGATCCAAGGGGGAGGGAGGAGAAGGAAGGGAAGGAAATTAGAGGGTATTCCTTCCCCTTGTTTGAGAGTTAGAAAATGGCAAGGGAGGGAAATGGAAGGTTAATGAGATATTTTTACCATTATATCCATTTTTAAAATTAATATAATTATTATATTTTACAAACTAAATTAAATTTAAAATTTCTAACAAAATTATTTATGTACTTTTCGCAATATTAAAAAAGATAATATTTCTAATGAAATTTCTACGCTGTAAGCTACGAAAATTGTCACATGTTTTTTTCGTCGGAATACTCTTCATCGAAAAGCGACGAAAATTTTTCTCCGATGAAAATTTTTACAAAAATAAATTTTTTATCCAGATTTAGTTTCTCGCAAAAGTTTTGACGAAAATGATTTCCTCCATAAAATGTTTTAAACGAAAAAAAAATATTTCGTCAAAAATTTAGACGAAATGTTTTTCGTTCAAAATTTCGATGGAAATGTGTTCTGAAGAAAATTTTGTCGGAAATTGTTTTGTCAAATATTTTGTGAGAAATGTTTCATTCAAAACTTTCGACGAAATTTAGATTCTGTAAAGAATTTTGATAGAATATTTTTTCCGTCAAACATTTTAATCGAAATAATTTTCGTCAAATTTTTTTACGGAAAAATTTTCTGTTGAGATTTTTTGACATAAATGTGTTCCGTTGAAAAATTTGATGGAAATATTTTTTATCAAAGAATTTGACGAAAATATTTTCCATCGGAAATTTTCGATGAAAATGTGTTTCCTTAAATATTCAACTGAAAGTTTTTGTCAAAAAGTTTAGCGAAGATATTTCGGTCGAAAACTTTTGACGGAATGTAAATTCTATAAAGAATTTTGATGAAATTTTTTTCGTCAAAAATTTCGATGAATATGTTTTTTTATGAAATATTTTGACGAAATTTAGATTCTGTAAAGAATTTTGACAAAAAAAAATTGTCAAATTCTTTTGCAAAAATGTTTTTAGTCTTGTTATGGGCTAGACCTAGGCCCACTATGCACCTCGGCCCGAAGCCCACATTGCACCTCGGCCAGCCACCAAACCCTAGAGCCGGGCTATATAAGGCAGGTAAGGCAGAGCAGTAAGGGACACATTTTCTAAATCCTAAACACTATAGATCACACACATACCTTGAAGGCATACGCCTAGGTCAGTGTCAGTGATCCACGTTCCTCCCAGATACCTAATCTATAGGCATCTAGAGAGAAACACTTGTATCCAAGATCAATCATCCAACCTACGTTGGACACATCTGCCAACAGGCAGAACATTGGCGCCGTCTGTGGGAACCGAACCCACGAATTATCAAAAAGAGCAATGGTGAGAGCCACAAGGAGTGGCTTCCGTCCCCCTCTGACATCCAATCAGGAGGAGGATCGGGAAGCAGCATTCCAGCCTGCAGATCCAGATCCAGATGCCGTGCACGTTAGTGAAGTACACTCCGACTCCGAATCCACTCCAGCTGGTAACCCTGATGCGCCATATATGCAGGGGTTGCAGCCCATCGATGAACCCGGCCGACAAGGCCCGAATCTGGCCATGGATACCCTCCTGCGCCGGATTGAGGAGTGGGAGCGCCGGAGCGAGCTGCAGAGACAGGCGGATGCGAGGCAGATCCACGAACTAGAGGCCCGGATCCGGCAGATGACTAACCCAGATCCAGTCAGAGCTGTCGATCGCGTAGTCACAGATCTACGCCGTTCAAACCCTCGCATAGAAGATCGGCAACCCGTGGAGATTGCCCCTACCGGAATCCCTATGAACCCAAATTCAATAATGGGGGTACCGAGATTCGGCCTGCAAAGACCACGGCAAGGGGAGCAAGGAGATCTGGATCTTAACCAGACGACTCGGATGCCTAGGCATTTAAATACACAAGATATGCAAGCAAATGGCGACGCGGCTGCAATACACCGACCCCTGCAACGCAGCCCGGATAACGTTGCCGGAATATACAGGAGGAAATACAACAGGGGGTTGTACAATGACAGCCCCTTCTCAAATGAAATAGTGGAGGCTCCCTATCCAGACAACTTAAACCTATCCGAACTGATCAAATATGATGGCACCCAAGATCCGCAGGTGCATCTGGATGCATTTGACACGGCTATGTATATCAAGGGCATTGAAGAGCCTTTGATTACTAGGCTCTTTGCAACAACATTAACTGGGGCGGCACAAACATGGTTTTCGTCCTTACCGGCGGGGTCCATTCGATCTTTCGAAGAATTCGGAGGGCGATTCTTGTTGAACTTTGCCACCAGCAAGAAACAACCAAAATCAGAATTTGCCTTGGGCAAAATCAAACAGCAATCCGGAGAAACACTGCAAAGATACCTCGATCGGTTCAAACTTGCTGCCCTACAGGTGCCTGGATTATCCGAAAATGTTCATTTACATCTGGTGATCGCCGGGCTACATGGGAGCTCTAGACTGGCCAAGTCGATCTATAAGGACCCACCCCGGGGCCCAGAAAGCCAGGAGACTTGCGGGGGAAAAAGCCAGAAGAACGGTTCCCAACTCGAGGGCGGTATGAGAAATATGCCCCATTGAACGCTCCTCGATCGCAGATTTGGCGTGAGGTGGCCTCCACCGAAATGAAGACCGTTGAAAAACCCCGGCCATTACAGCATCCAGCCGGCCTGGACCAATCACGGTACTGTGCATTCCATGACGGCCCAGGGCATTCTACAGATGAATGCTGGGACCTTCGGGATGCCATTGAGAAATATATCCGGGAAGGAAAATTGCGTCAATACCTCATCCGCACTCAGGGATGGAGAAATCGGAAGAGGAGAGGAGGCAAATTTGTCAATCAGTCCAATGAGAATAAAAAATTTAAAGAGGACAATCGCAGCAATAAGCAAGCTCGCGATGATGACGAATTCCAGGAGCCGGAATTCGAATGCAATGTTATCAGTGGCGCGTTTGGTGGAGGCGGCGATACTATGAATGCCCGGCGAAAGTACCTCAGGGAGGTGCTCTCCATCAGAGAGCGTCCTAGGTTCAAAGAAGAAGAGCCAGAACCACCGTTACTATATTTCACAAGGAAAGAATTGGACGACGTGATACCAGGCCACGTAGACGGGTTGGTCATCACTGGGACGTTGGTGAACTGCAAGGTCAAGAAAATCTTCTTGGATAATGGAAGCTGCGCTGACGTCATCCTATGGCAAGCCTTTAAAAAAATGAATCTTGACGAAGAAGATCTCAGGCCCTGTAACACAGCCTTAATTGCTTTTAATGGGCAAGACACCATACCCAAAGGGTACATTGATTTGCGATTGACATTAGGCACCAAGGAGGCATACAGATCTGAAAGGGTGAGATTCATCGTGGCCGACTTCCCTTCGGAGTACAACATGATCCTGGGGAGGCCGACCATCCATGATTGGGATATGTTGGTGTCCACCAAGCACCAAAAGCTCAAAATGATTTCTAAACAGGGTACGGTGCTCACTATAGCTGGAGACCAGAAGGAGTCTAGAGACTGCTATTTCAGATCTGTTCGAATGGTGACAAGGGATCCCAGCATTTCTACTGGAATCAGCCAGCCTGGTAACAAACCCCCTCCACACAGGTCGGTTAACATGGTCGACTTTGATATGCGAGATGAGGAGCAGATGCCGCGACCAGAACCAGAGGGTGAGCTGGAAACTATAAATATTGGAGAACCGGGGCAGGTCACTAAAATAGGCAAGGACCTAGACACAGTCGACAAGCAGAGCCTGGTTGCGTGTCTTGGCCGTAACCACGATGTTTTCGCGTGGAGGTCATCTGACATCCCCGGGGTGGACCCGAGTTTTTGTTGCCACAAACTTTCTGTATATCCGGGATCAAAGCCGGTAGCCCAAAAGAAGCGAAATCTCAGCTCGGAGCGACGTCAAGTGCTGGAAGATCATGTAAAAGAATTGCTAGAAGCAGGGTTCATTAGAGAGATACAATATACGACTTGGTTATCTAATGTGGTGATGGTAAAGAAGCCAAGCGGGAAATGGCGAGTGTGCACCGACTACACAGACCTAAATAAGGTATGTCCTAAAGATGCATACCCAATGCCGAACATTGATCAACTGGTCGACAGCTCATCTGGTTTCCGGATGCTGTCCTTTATGGACGCATACTCCGGTTACAACCAAATCCCATTACATCCTGATGACCAGGAAAAAACTGCATTTATTGCTGAGAAAGCCAATTACTGCTATAACGTCATGCCATTCGGGCTGAAAAATTCCGGAGCCACGTATCAGAGGATGATGAACCAGGTCTTCTCGGATCAGTTGGGTAAAAACGTGGAGGTATACATTGATGATATGATTGTCAAATCAGCCGGCATGGAAGCACATATTCAGGACTTGGAACAAACATTTGGCAAGTTACGACAACACCGCATCCGTTTGAATCCAGCAAAGTGTGCTTTTGGAGTTTTTGCAGGAAAATTTCTGGGCTTCATGTTAACACACCGGGGTATAG
>JAVKPL010009908.1:0-39395 GCA_032173675.1 Gastrolobium villosum
TCATCAGCTTTCGACGGAATTCGTTTTCCGTCGAAAAACTTCACAAAATGAATTTCTTTTGCAATTTATTTTATTCATCCATTTTCGACGGAATTTGTTTTCCGTCAAAAATCTTCGATGAAGTCCATTTTCGTCGAAAAACTTCACAAAACGAATTTCTTTTGCATTTGTTTTATTCATCAGTTTTTGACGGAATCCATTTTCCATCGAAAAACTTCACAAAATCAATTTCTTTTGCATTTGTTTTATTCATCAGTTTTCGACGGAATTCCTTTTCCGTCGAAAAACTTCACAAAATGAATTTCTTTTGCAATTTATTTTATACATCCATTTTCGACGGAATTCGTTTTCCGTCAAAACTCTTCGACGAAATCCATTTTCCATAGAAAAACTTCACAAAATCAATTTCTTTTGCATTTATTTTATTCATCAGTTTTCGACGGAATCCGTTTCCCGTCGAAAAACTTCACAATATCAATTTCTTTTGCAATTTATTTTATTCATCCTTTTTCGACGGAATTCGTTTTCCGTCAAAACTCTTCGACGAAATCCATTTTCGTCCAAAAACTTCACAAAATCAATTGCTTTTGCATTTATTTTATTCATCCATTTTCGACGGAATCCGTTTTTCGTCAAAAAACTTCACAATATCAATTTCTTTTGCATTTATTTTATTCATCCATTTTCGACGGAATCCGTTTTTAGTCCAAAAACTTCACAAAATCAATTTCTTTTGCATTTATTTTATTCATCCATTTTCGATGGAATCCATTTTCCATCGAAAAACTTCACAAAATCAATTTCTTTTGCATTTATTTTATTCATCAGTTTTCGACGGAATTCGTTTTCCGTCCAAAAACTTCACAAAATCAATTTCTTTTGCATTTATTTTATTCATCCATCTTCGACGAAATCCATTTTCGTCGAAAAACTTCACAAAATGAATTTCTTTTGCATTTGTTTTATTCATCAGTTTTGACGGAATCCATTTTCCATCGAAAAACTTCACAAAATCAATTTCTTTTGCATTTATTTTATTCATCAGTTTTCGACGGAATTCATTTTCCGTCGAAAAACTTCACAAAATGAATTTCTTTTGCAATTTATTTTATTCATCCTTTTCGACGGAATTCGTTTTCCATCAAAACTCTTCGACGAAATCCATTTTCGTCGAAAAACTTCACAAAATCAATTGCTTTTGCATTTATTTTATTCTTCCATTTTCCACGGAATCCGTTTCCCGTCAAAAAACTTCACTATATCAATTTCTTTTGCATTTATTTTATTCATCCATTTTCGACGGAATTCATTTTCCGTCAAAAATCTTCGACGGAATCCATTTTCCATCGAAAAACTTCACAAAATCAATTTCTTTTGCATTTATTTTATTCATCAGTTTTCGACGAAATTCTTTTTCCGTCGAAAAACTTCACAAAATCAATTTCTTTTGCAATTATTTTATTCATCAGCTTTCGACGGAATTCGTTTTCCGTCGAAAAACTTCACAAAATGAATTTCTTTTGCAATTTATTTTATTCATCCATTTTCGACGGAATTCATTTTCCGTCAAAAATCTTCGATGAAGTCAATTTTCGTCGAAAAACTTCACAAAATGAATTTCGTTTGCATTTGATTTATTCATCAGTTTTTGACGGAATCCATTTTCCATCGAAAAACTTCACAAAATCAATTTCTTTTGCATTTGTTTTATTCATCAGTTTTCGACGGAATTCCTTTTCCGTTGAAAAACTTCACAAAATGAATTTCTTTTGCAATTTATTTTATTCATCCATTTTCGACGGAATTCGTTTTCCGTCAAAACTCTTCGACGAAATCCATTTTCCATCGAAAAACTTCACAAAATCAATTTCTTTTGCATTTGTTTTATTCATCAGTTTTCGACGGAATTCCTTTTCCGTCGAAAAACTTCACAAAATGAATTTCTTTTGCAATTTATTTTATTCATCCATTTTCGACGGAATTCGTTTTCCGTCAAAACTCTTCGACGAAATCCATTTTCCATCGAAAAACTTCACAAAATCAATTTTTTTGCATTTATTTTATTCATCAGTTTTCGACGGAATCCGTTTCCCGTCGAAAAACTTCACAATATCAATTTCTTTTGCAATTCATTTTATTCATCCTTTTTCGACGGAATTCGTTTTCCGTCAAAACACTTCGACGAAATCCATTTTCGTCGAAAAACTTCACAAAATCAATTGCTTTTGCATTTATTTTATTCATCCATTTTCGACGGAATCCGTTTTCCGTCCAAAAACTTCACAAAATCAATTTCTTTTGCATTTATTTTATTCATCCATTTTCGACGGAATTCTTTTTCCGTCGAAAAACTTCACAAAATCAATTTCTTTTGCAATTATTTTATTCATCAGCTTTCGACGGAATTCGTTTTCCGTCGAAAAACTTCACAAAATGAATTTCTTTTGCAATTTATTTTATTCATCCATTTTCGACGGAATTTGTTTTCCGTCAAAAATCTTCGATGAAGTCCATTTTCGTCGAAAAACTTCACAAAATGAATTTCTTTTGCATTTGTTTTATTCATCAGTTTTCGACGGAATCCATTTTCCATCGAAAAACTTCACAAAATCAATTTCTTTTGCATTTGTTTTATTCATCAGTTTTCGACGGAATCCGTTTTCCATCGAAAAACTTCAAAAAATGAATTTCTTTTGCAATTTATTTTATTCATCCATTTTCGACGGAATTCGTTTTCCGTCAAAACTCTTCGACGAAATCCATTTTCCATCGAAAAACTTCACAAAATCAATTTCTTTATGCATTTATTTTATTCATCAGTTTTCGACGGAATCCGTTTCCCGTCGAAAAACTTCACAATATCAATTTCTTTTGCAATTTATTTTATTCATCCTTTTTCGACGGAATTCGTTTTCCGTCAAAACTCTTCGACGAAATCCATTTTCGTCGAAAAACTTCACAAAATCAATTGCTTTTGCATTTATTTTATTCATCCATTTTCGACGGAATCCGTTTTTCGTCAAAAAACTTCACAATATCAATTTCTTTTGCATTTATTTTATTCATCCATTTTCGACCGAATCCATTTTCCGTCCATAAACTTCACAAAATCAATTTCTTTTGCATTTGTTTTATTCATCAGTTTTCGACGGAATTCCTTTTCCGTTGAAAAACTTCACAAAATGAATTTCTTTTGCAATTTATTTTATTCATCCATTTTCGACGGAATTCGTTTTCCGTCAAAACTCTTCGACGAAATCCATTTTCCATCGAAAAACTTCACAAAATCAATTTCTTTTGCATTTATTTTATTCATCCATTTTCGACGGAATCCGTTTTTCGTTAAAAAACTTCACAATGTCAATTTCTTTTGAATTTATTTTATTCATCCATTTTCGACGGAATCCGTTTTCCGTCCATAAACTTCACAAAATCAATTTCTTTTGCATTTATTTTATTCATCCGTTTTCGACGGAATTCGTTTTCCGTCAAAAATCTTCGACGAAATCCATTTTCGTCGAAAAACTTCATAAAATCAATTTCTTTTGCATTTATTTTATTCATCCATTTTCGACGGAATCCGTTTTTCGTCAAAAAATTTCACAATGTCAATTTATTTTGCATTTATTTTATTCATACATTTTCGACGGAATCCGTTATCCGTCCAAAAACTACACAAAATCAATTTCTTTTGCATTTATTTTATTCATCCATTTTCGACGGAATTCATTTTCCGTCAAAAATCTTCGACGGAATCCATTTTCCATCGAAAAACTTCACAAATTCAATTTCTTTTGCATTTATTTTATTCATCAGTTTTCGACGAAATTCTTTTTCCGTCGAAAAACTTCACAAAATCAATTTCTTTTGCAATTATTTTATTCATCAGCTTTCGACGGAATTCGTTTTCCGTCGAAAAACTTCACAAAATGAATTTCTTTTGCAATTTATTTTATTCATCCATTTTCGACGGAATTCGTTTTCCGTCAAAAATCTTCGATGAAGTCAATTTTCGTCGAAAAACTTCACAAAATGAATTTCTTTTGCATTTGTTTTATTCATCAGTTTTTGACGGAATCCATTTTCCATCGAAAAACTTCACAAAATCAATTTCTTTTGCATTTGTTTTATTCATCAGTTTTCGACGGAATTCCTTTTCCGTTGAAAAACTTCACAAAATGAATTTCTTTTGCAATTTATTTTATACATCCATTTTCGACGGAATTCGTTTTCCATCAAAACTCTTCGACGAAATCCATTTTCCATCGAAAAACTTCACAAAATCAATTTCTTTTGCATTTGTTTTATTCATCAGTTTTCGACGGAATTCCTTTTCCGTCGAAAAACTTCACAAAATGAATTTCTTTTGCAATTTATTTTATTCATCCATTTTCGACGGAATTCGTTTTCCGTCAAAACTCTTCGACGAAATCCATTTTCCATCGCAAAACTTCACAAAATCAATTTCTTTTGCATTTATTTTATTCATCAGTTGTCGACGGAATCCGCTTCCCGTCGAAAAACTTCACAATATCAATTTCTTTTGCAATTCATTTTATTCATCCTTTTTCGACGGAATTCGTTTTCCGTCAAAACACTTCGACGAAATCCATTTTCGTCGAAAAACTTCACAAAATCAATTGCTTTTGCATTTATTTTATTCATCCATTTTCGACGGAATCCGTTTTCCGTCAAAAAACTTCACAAAATCAATTTCTTTTGCATTTATTTTATTCATCCATTTTCGACGGAATCCATTTTCCGTCGAAAAACTTCACAAAATCAATTTCTTTTGCATTTATTTTATTCATCAGTTTTCGACGGAATTCCGTTTTCCGTGAAAAACTTCACAAAATGAATTTCTTTTGCAATTTATTTTATTCATCCATTTTCGACGGAATTCGTTTTCCGTCACAAAAATCTTCGATTTGAAATCCATTTTCCATCGAAAAACTTCACAAAATCAATTTCTTTTGCATTTGTTTTATTCATCCATTTTTCGACGGAATCCGTTTTCCGTCAAAAAACTTCACAATGTCAATTTCTTTTGCATTTATTTTATTCATCCATTTTCGACGGAATTCCGTTTTCCGTCGAAAAACTTCACAAAATGAATTTCTTTTGCAATTTATTTTATTCATCCATTTTCGACGGAATTCGTTTTCCGTCAAAACTCTTCGACGAAATCCATTTTCCGTCGAAAAACTTCACAAAATCAATTTCTTTTACATTTATTTTATTCATCCGTTTTCGACGGAAAAACTTCACAAAATGAATTTCTTTTGCAAATTTTCCGTTTCACGTCAAAAAACTTCACTATATCAATTTCTTTTGCATTTATTTTATTCATCCATTTTCGACGGAATCCATTTTCTGTCAAAAACTTCACAAAATCAATTTCTTTTGCATTTATTTTATTCATCCATTTTCGACGAAAAATGGATTCTGTCTAAGATTTTCGACGGAATCCATTTTCCGTCGAAAAACTTCACAAAATCAATTTCTCTTGCATTTATATTATTCATCAGTTTTCGACGGAATCCATTTTCCGTCGAAAAACTTCACAAAATCAATTTCTTTTGCATTTATTTTATTCATCAGTTTTCGACGAAATTCTTTTTCCTTCGAAAAACTTCACAAAATGAATTTCTTTTGCAATTTATTTTATTAATCCGTTTTCGACGGAATTCGTTTTCCGTCAAAAATCTTCGACGAAATCCATTTTAGTCGAAAAACTTCACAAAATCAATTTCTTTTGCATTTATTTTATTCATCAGTTTTCGACGGAATCCGTTTCCCGTCGAAAAACTTCACAATATCAATTTCTTTTGCAATTCATTTTATTCATCCTTTTTCGACGGAATTCGTTTTCCGTCAAAACTCTTCGACGAAATCCATTTTCGTCGAAAAACTTCACAAAATCAATTGCTTTTGCATTTATTTTATTCATCCATTTTCGACGGAATCCGTTTTTCGTCAAAAAACTTCACAATATCAATTTCTTTTGCATTTATTTTATTCATCCATTTTCGACCGAATCCATTTTCCGTCCAAAAACTTCACAAAATCAATTTCTTTTGCATTTATTTTATTCATCCATTTTCGCTGGAATCCATTTTCCATCGAAAAACTTCAGAAAATCAATTTGTTTTGCATTTATTTTATTCATCAGTTTTCGACGGAATTCGTTTTCCGTCCATATACTTCACAAAATCAATTTCTTTTGCATTTATTTTATTCATCCATCTTCGACGAAATCCATTTTCGTCGAAAAACTTCACAAAATGAATTTCTTTTGCATTTGTTTTATTCATCAGTTTTTGACGGAATCCATTTTCCATCGAAAAACTTCACAAAATCAATTTCTTTTGCATTTGTTTTATTCATCAGTTTTCGACGGAATTCCTTTTCCGTCGAAAAACTTCACAAAATGAATTTCTTTTGCAATTTATTTTATTCATCCATTTTCGACGGAATTCGTTTTCCGTCAAAACTCTTCGACGAAATCCATTTTCCATATAAAAACTTCACAAAATCAATTTCTTTTGCATTTATTTTATTCATCAGTTTTCGACGGAATCCGTTTCCCGTCGAAAAACTTCACAATATCAATTTCATTTGCAATTCATTTTATTCATCCTTTTTCGACGGAATTCGTTTTCCGTCAAAACACTTCGACGAAATCCATTTTCGTCGAAAAACTTCACAAAATCAATTGGTTTTGCATTTATTTTATTCATCCATTTTCGACGGAATCCGTTTTTCGTCAAAAAACTTCACAATATCAATTTCTTTTGCATTTATTTTATTCATCCATTTTCGACCGAATCCATTTTCCGTCCATAAACTTCACAAAATCAATTTCATTTGCATTTGTTTTATTCATCAGTTTTCGACGGAATTCCTTTTCCGTTGAAAAACTTCACAAAATGAATTTCTTTTGCAATTTATTTTATTCATCCATTTTCGACGGAATTCGTTTTCCGTCAAAACTCTTCGACGAAATCCATTTTCCATCGAAAAACTTCATAAAATCAATTTCTTTTCCATTTATTTTATTCATCCATTTTCGACGGAATCCGTTTTTCGTCAAAAAACTTCACAATGTCAATTTCTTTTGCATTTATTTTATTCATCCATTTTCGACGGAATCCGTTTTCCGTCCATAAACTTCACACAATCAATTTCTTTTGCATTTATTTTATTCATCAGTTTTCGACGGAATTCGTTTTCCGTCGAAAAACTTCACAAAATGAATTTCTTTTGCATTTATTTTATTCATCAGTTTTCGACGAAATTCTTTTTCCGTCGAAAAACTTCACAAAATATATTTATTTTGCAATTATTTTATTCATCAGCTTTCGACGGAATTCGTTTTCCGTCGAAAAACTTCACAAAATGAATTTCTTTTGCAATTTATTTTATTCATCCATTTTCGACGGAATTCGTTTTCCGTCAAAAATCTTCGACGAAGTCCATTTTCGTCGAAAAACTTCACAAAATGAATTTCTTTTGCATTTGTTTTATTCATCAGTTTTTGACGGAATCCATTTTCCATCGAAAAACTTCACAAAATCAATTTCTTTTGCATTTGTTTTATTCATCAGTTTTCGACGGAATTCCTTTTCCGTCGAAAAACTTCACAAAATGATTTTCTTTTGCAATTTATTTTATTCATCCATTTTCGACGGAATTCGTTTTCCGTCAAAACTCTTCGACGAAATCCATTTTCCATCGAAAAACTTCACAAAATCAATTTCTTTTGCATTTATTTTATTCATCAATTTTCAACGGAATCCGTTTCCCGTCGAAAAACTTCACAATATCAATTTCTTTTGCAATTCATTTTATTCATCCTTTTGCGACGGAATTCGTTTTCCGTCCAAACTCTTCGAAGAAATTCATTTTCGTCGAAAAACTTCACAAAATCAATTGCTTTTGCATTTATTTTATTCATCCATTTTCGACGGAATCCGTTTTTCGTCAAAAAACTTCACAATATCAATTTCTTTTGCATTTATTTTATTCATCCATTTTCGACCGAATCCATTTTCCGTCCAAAAACTTCACAAAATCAATTTCTTTTGCATTTATTTTATTCATCCATTTTCGATGGAATCCATTTTCCATCGAAAAACTTCAGAAAATCAATTTGTTTTGCATTTATTTTATTCATCAGTTTTCGACGGAATTCGTTTTCCGTCCAAAAACTTCACAAAATCAATTTCTTTTGCATTTATTTTATTCATCCATCTTCGACGAAATCCATTTTCGTCGAAAAACTTCACAAAATGAATTTCTTTTGCATTTGTTTTATTCATCAGTTTTGACGGAATCCATTTTCCATCGAAAAACTTCACAAAATCAATTTCTTTTGCATTTATTTTATTCATCAGTTTTCGACGGAATTCATTTTCCGTCGAAAAACTTCACAAAATGAATTTCTTTTGCAATTTATTTTATTCATCCTTTTTCGACGGAATTCGTTTTCCGTCAAAACTCTTCGACGAAATCCATTTTCGTCGAAAAACTTCACAAAATCAATTGCTTTTGCATTTATTTTATTCATCCATTTTCGACGGAATTTCTGTCAAAAAACTTCACAATATCAATTTCTTTTGCATTTATTTTATTCATCCATTTTCGACGGAATCCATTTTCTGTCAAAAACCTTTACAAAATCCATTTCTTTTGCATTTATTTTATTCATACATTTTCGACGAAATTCATTTTCCGTCAAAAATCTTCGACGGAATCCATTTTCCGTCGAAAAACTTCACAAAATCAATTTCTCTTGCATTTATATTATTCATCAGTTTTCGACGGAATCCATTTTCCGTCGAAAAACTTCACAAAATCAATTTCTTTTGCATTTATTTTATTCATCAGTTTTCGACGAAATTCTTTTTCCTTCGAAAAACCTCACAAAATGAATTTCTTTTGCAATTTATTTTATTCATCCGTTTTCGACGGAATTCGTTTTCCGTCAAAAATCTTCGACGAAATCCATTTTCGTCGAAAAACTTCACAAAATCAATTTCTTTTGCATTTATTTTATTCATCCATTTTCGACGGAATCCGTTTTTCGTCAAAAAACTTCACAATGTCAATTTCTTTTGCATTTATTTTATTCATCCATTTTCGACGGAATCCGTTTTCCGTCCAAAAACTTCACAAAATCAATTTCTTTTGCATTTATTTTATTCATCCATTTTCGATGGAATTCATTTTCCGTCAAAAATCTTCGACGGAATCCATTTTCCGTCGAAAAACTTCACAAAATCAATTTCTTTTGCATTTATTTTATTCATCAGTTTTCGACGAAATTCTTTTTCCGTCGAAAAACTTCACAAAATATATTTCTTTTGCAATTATTTTATTCATCAGCTTTCGACGGAATTCGTTTTCCGTCGAAAAACTTCACAAAATGAATTTCTTTTGCAATTTATTTTATTCATCCATTTTCGACGGAATTCGTTTTCCGTCAAAAATCTTCGACGAAGTCCATTTTCGTCGAAAAACTTCACAAAATGAATTTCTTTTGCATTTGTTTTATTCATCAGTTTTTGACGGAATCCATTTTCCATCGAAAAACTTCACAAAATCAATTTCTTTTGCATTTGTTTTATTCATCAGTTTTCGACGGAATTCCTTTTCCGTCGAAAAACTTCACAAAATGAATTTCTTTTGCAATTTATTTTATTCATCCATTTTCGACGGAATTCGTTTTCCGTCAAAACTCTTCGACGAAATCCATTTTCCATCGAAAAACTTCACAAAATCAATTTCTTTTGCATTTATTTTATTCATCAATTTCGACGGAATCCGTTTCCCGTCGAAAAACTTAACAATATCAATTTCTTTTGCAATTCATTTTATTCATCCTTTTTCGACGGAATTCGTTTTCCGCCAAAACACTTCGACGAAATCCATTTTCGTCGAAAAACTTCACAAAATCAATTGGTTTTGCATTTATTTTATTCATCCATTTTCGACGGAATCCGTTTTTCGTCAAAAAACTTCACAATATCAATTTCTTTTGCATTTATTTTATTCATCCATTTTCGACCGAATCCATTTTCCGTCCATAAACTTCACAAAATCAATTTCATTTGCATTTGTTTTATTCATCAGTTTTCGACGGAATTCCTTTTCCGTTGAAAAACTTCACAAAATGAATTTCTTTTGCAATTTATTTTATTCATCCATTTTCGACGGAATTCGTTTTCCGTTAAAACTCTTCGACGAAATCCGTTTTCCATCGAAAAACTTCACAAAATCAATTTCTTTTCCATTTATTTTATTCATCCATTTTCGACGGAATCCGTTTTTCGTCAAAAAACTTCACAATGTCAATTTCTTTTGCATTTATTTTATTCATCCATTTTCGACGGAATCCGTTTTCCGTCCATAAACTTCACACAATCAATTTCTTTTGCCTTTATTTTATTCATCCATTTTCGATGGAATTCGTTTTCCGTCAAAAATCTTCTACGAAATCCATTTTCCGTCGAAAAACTTCACAAAATGAATTTCTTTTGCATTTATTTTATTCATCAGTTTTCGACGAAATTCTTTTTCCGTCGAAAAACTTCACAAAATATATTTATTTTGCAATTATTTTATTCATCAGCTTTCGACGGAATTCGTTTTCCGTCGAAAAACTTCACAAAATGAATTTCTTTTGCAATTTATTTTAT
Source organism: Gastrolobium villosum (assembly GCA_032173675.1). Lineage (NCBI taxonomy): Eukaryota > Viridiplantae > Streptophyta > Magnoliopsida > Fabales > Fabaceae > Gastrolobium > Gastrolobium villosum. The sequence continues at coordinate 10,701 of JAVKPL010009908.1, forward strand.
TCATCCATTTTCGACGGAATTCGTTTTCCGTCAAAAATCTTCGACGAAGTCCATTTTCGTCGAAAAACTTCACAAAATGAATTTCTTTTGCATTACTTTTATTCATCAGTTTTTGACGGAATCCATTTTCCATCGAAAAACTTCACAAAATCAATTTCTTTTGCATTTGTTTTATTCATCAGTTTTCGACGGAATTCCTTTTCCGTCGAAAAACTTCACAAAATGATTTTCTTTTGCAATTTATTTTATTCATCCATTTTCGACGGAATTCGTTTTCCGTCAAAACTCTTCGACGAAATCCATTTTCCATCGAAAAACTTCACAAAATCAATTTCTTTTGCATTTATTTTATTCATCAATTTTCAACGGAATCCGTTTCCCTTCGAAAAACTTCACAATATCAATTTCTTTTGCAATTCATTTTATTCATCCTTTTTCGACGGAATTCGTTTTCCGTCCAAACTCTTCGAAGAAATTCATTTTCGTCGAAAAACTTCACAAAATCAATTGCTTTTGCATTTATTTTATTCATCCATTTTCGACGGAATCCGTTTTTCGTCAAAAAACTTCACAATATCAATTTCTTTTGCATTTATTTTATTCATCCATTTTCGACCGAATCCATTTTCCGTCCAAAAACTTCACAAAATCAATTTCTTTTGCATTTTTTTATTAATCCATTTTCGATGGAATCCATTTTCCATCGAAAAACTTCAGAAAATCAATTTGTTTTGCATTTATTTTATTCATCCATTTTCGACGGAATTCGTTTTCAGTCCAAAAACTTCACAAAATCAATTTCTTTTGCATTTATTTTATTCATCCATCTTCGACGAAATCCATTTTCGTCGAAAAACTTCACAAAATGAATTTCTTTTGCATTTGTTTTATTCATCAGTTTTGACGGAATCCATTTTCCATCGAAAAACTTCACAAAATCAATTTCTTTTGCATTTATTTTATTCATCAGTTTTCGACGGAATTCATTTTCCGTCGAAAAACTTCACAAAATGAATTTCTTTTGCAATTTATTTTATTCATCCTTTTTCGACGGAATTCGTTTTCCGTCAAAACTCTTCGACGAAATCCATTTTCGTCGAAAAACTTCACAAAATCAATTGCTTTTGCATTTATTTTATTCATCCATTTTCGACGGAATCCGTTTCACGTCAAAAAACTTCACTATATCAATTTCTTTTGCATTTATTTTATTCATCCATTTTCGACGGAATCCATTTTCTGTCAAAAACCTTTACAAAATCCATTTCTTTTGCATTTATTTTATTCATACATTTTCGACGAAATTCATTTTCCGTCAAAAATCTTCGACGGAATCCATTTTCCGTCGAAAAACTTCACAAAATCAATTTCTCTTGCATTTATATTATTCATCAGTTTTCGACGGAATCCATTTTCCGTCGAAAAACTTCACAAAATCAATTTCTTTTGCATTTATTTTATTCATCAGTTTTCGACGAAATTCTTTTTCCTTCGAAAAACCTCACAAAATGAATTTCTTTTGCAATTTATTTTATTAATCCGTTTTCGACGGAATTCGTTTTCCGTCAAAAATCTTCGACGAAATCCATTTTCGTCGAAAAACTTCACAAAATCAATTTCTTTTGCATTTATTTTATTCATCCATTTTCGACGGAATCCGTTTTTCGTCAAAAAACTTCACAATGTCAATTTCTTTTGCATTTATTTTATTCATCCATTTTCGACGGAATCCGTTTTCCGTCCAAAAACTTCACAAAATCAATTTCTTTTGCATTTATTTTATTCATCCATTTTCGATGGAATTCATTTTCCGTCAAAAATCTTCGACGGAATCCATTTTCCGTCGAAAAACTTCACAAAATCAATTTCTTTTGCATTTATTTTATTCATCAGTTTTCGACGAAATTCTTTTTCCGTCGAAAAACTTCACAAAATATATTTCTTTTGCAATTATTTTATTCATCAGCTTTCGACGGAATTCGTTTTCCGTCGAAAAACTTCACAAAATGAATTTCTTTTGCAATTTATTTTATTCATCCATTTTCGACGGAATTCGTTTTCCGTCAAAAATCTTCGACGAAGTCCATTTTCGTCGAAAAACTTCACAAAATGAATTTCTTTTGCATTTGTTTTATTCATCAGTTTTTGACGGAATCCATTTTCCATCGAAAAACTTCACAAAATCAATTTCTTTTGCATTTGTTTTATTCATCAGTTTTCGACGGAATTCCTTTTCCGTCGAAAAACTCCACAAAATGATTTTCTTTTGCAATTTATTTTATTCATCCATTTTCGACGGAATTCGTTTTCCGTCAAAACTCTTCGACGAAATCCATTTTCCATCGAAAAACTTCACAAAATCAATTTCTTTTGCATTTATTTTATTCATCAATTTCGACGGAATCCGTTTCCCGTCGAAAAACTTAACAATATCAATTTCTTTTGCAATTCATTTTATTCATCCTTTTTCGACGGAATTCGTTTTCCGTCAAAACTCTTCGAAGAAATTCATTTTCGTCGAAAAACTTCACAAAATCAATTGCTTTTGCGTTTATTTTATTCATCCATTTTCGACGGAATCCGTTTTTCGTCAAAAAACTTCACAATATCAATTTCTTTTGCATTTATTTTATTCATCCATTTTCGACCGAATCCATTTTCCGTCCAAAAACTTCACAAAATCAATTTCTTTTGCATTTATTTTATTCATCCATTTTCGATGGAATCCATTTTCCATCGAAAAACTTCAGAAAATCAATTTTTTTTGCATTTATTTTATTCATCAGTTTTCGACGGAATTCGTTTTCCGTCCAAAAACTTCACAAAATCAATTTCTTTTGCATTTATTTTATTCATCCATCTTCGACGAAATCCATTTTCGTCGAAAAACTTCACAAAATGAATTTCTTTTGCATTTGTTTTATTCATCAGTTTTTGACGGAATCCATTTTCCGTCGAAAAACTTCACAAAATCCATTTCTTTTGCATTTGTTTTATTCATCAGTTTTCGAAGGAATTCCTTTTCCGTCAAAAAACTTCACAAAATGAATTTCTTTTTCAATTTATTTTATTCATCCATTTTCGACGGAATTCGTTTTCCGTCAAAACTCTTCGACGAAATCCATTTTCCATCGAAAAACTTCACAAAATCAATTTCTTTTGCATTTATTTTATTCATCAGTTTTCGACGGAATCCGTTTCCCGTCGAAAAACTTCACAATATCAATTTCTTTTGCAATTCATTTTATTCATCCTTTTTCGACGGAATTCGTTTTCCGTCAAAACTCTTCGACGAAATCCATTTTCGTCGAAAAACTTCACAAAATCAATTGCTTTTGCATTTATTTTATTCATCCATTTTCGACGGAATCCGTTTTTCGTCAAAAAACTTCACAATATCAATTTCTTTTGCATTTATTTTATTCATCCATTTTCGACCGAATCCATTTTCCGTCCAAAAACTTCACAAAATCAATTTCTTTTGCATTTATTTTATTCATCCATTTTCGATGGAATCTATTTTCCATCGAAAAACTTCAGAAAATCAATTTGTTTTGCATTTATTTTATTCATCAGTTTTCGACGGAATTCGTTTTCCGTCCAAAAACTTCACAAAATCAATTTCTTTTGCATTTATTTTATTCATCCATCTTCGACGAAATCCATTTTCGTCGAAAAACTTCACAAAATGAATTTCTTTTGCATTTGTTTTATTCATCAGTTTTGACGGAATCCATTTTCCATCGAACAACTTCACAAAATCAATTTCTTTTGCATTTATTTTATTCATCAGTTTTCGACGGAATTCATTTTCCGTCGAAAAACTTCACAAAATGAATTTCTTTTGCAATTTATTTTATTCATCCTTTTTCGACGGAATTCGTTTTCCGTTAAAACTCTTCGACGAAATCCGTTTTCGTCGAAAATCTTCACAAAATCAATTGCTTTTGCATTTATTAGTGTAACGCCCTCCCTTGTATGCATCCAAGAGAGTCGTTCGCTAAGCGGAATTAGAGTTGTTCCTTTAAAACAGTGAACAGAAAACAATGGTATTTTCCTTAAAAACAGTGGACAGATACAGTGACGTTTTACAGCAGGAAAACAGTAACATACAGCAGAAACAGTGAATGTTTTAAAACAGAAACAGTGGCACTTTGGACTTCAAAACAGTGGCATAAGTCTTGGTTTTTGGACATTGAAACAGTGGCATGTTATGGCTAAAACAGTGGCATTTTATGCATAAAAACAGTGGCATTTTATGCATATAACAGTGGCATATGATGACTAAAACAGTGGCGTATTATGCATAAAAACAGTGGCATATGATGACTAAAACAGTGGCCTTTTATGCATGAAAACAGTGGCATTTTATGCATAGAAACAGTGGCATTTGATGACTAAAACAGTGGCGTATTATGCATAAAAACAGTGGCATATGATGACTAAAACAGTGGCCTTTTATGCATGAAAACAGTGGCATTTGATGCATAGAAACAGTGGCATTTGATGACTAAAACAGTGGCATATTATGCATAAAAACAGTGGCATATATTGGGCTAAAACAGTGGCATATATGTGCAGAAACAGTGGCATATAATGTGCAGAAACAGTGGCATATATGTGCAGAAACAGTGGCATATAATGTGCAGAAACAGTGGCATATATGTGCAGAAACAGTGGAAACATGGCATATATGTGCAGAAACAGTGGCATATATGTGCAGAAACAGTGGCATATATGTGCAGAAACAGTGGCATTTGAATGGTGCTTTTGAGGAACCGAAACAGTGGGCATTTCATCTTCAAAACAGTGGCACATTCAAAGGGAAACAGTGGCACATTTCTCTTCAAAACAGTGGCATATCCATACAAGAAAACAGTGGCATGAGTTTAAACATAACCATGAGATTTTTATGCATACAAATCATCATGAAATAGCTCCACCATTCTACTTTTATCATGCTCATACTTGAATCCAAAACCACACATAATCAAGGAGACATTTAGGCACACATACATGGTTACAATGAAAATGTTCTAAGTTCAAGGCCTACCTCTTGTAGCACACACTTCACCACACCCTTACTAGCTCCACTTCACAACAAGTCCTCTCTTCCTAGGATGATCTATGCGCAACAAGGTGAGGATGAACACACTAGGACAGCTTCAAGGTTGAGGAACAAGGCTTGCACTAGCTTGGTGTAAGGTCACGGTTGAGGTGAGGGACGGAGGGAGTTGGCTTGGCAAAGTCTTCTTGCTCCAAGGAAGCTTGTTGGTGCGGCTAGAGAGAGTGAGGAGGAGGAGGAGAGTTGGCTGCACTTGCACATGAAGCCAGCCCCTTCCTTATGCGCAAATTTAAAGGGAAAGGGAGGAGAAGTTGCTATGATTAACCATCATGAAAAATTCTGATTACTTGAGGGGATGGGGCTGCATACAAGGGCTGAACAAGCAAAGGGTTTGCTTCTAAATTACTCTATGCACATGCAAGGAGTGAGGAGAGATATGATCAGATTTGGAGGCTGTCCAAAGTCAGAGAAATTTCTGCACAATTGACCAAGCTATGCGCATAAGATGGAGTGGAAGAGGTGCATCATGAGCACATGCAAGAGGTTCACTAAGTCAACAAGTAATTCAACTAGGTGGCAGCCAAAAATCTGCATTTAGGCAGCCTAGGTGCGCAAATGATGAGAGGGAAAGAGGTGCATCATGAGTGCAGATTTGTGGCAGCCCAAATTCTGATTTTGGAGCTGTCCCTATGCGCACAAGATGATGAACATGCAGCCTCAAGACCCTACTTATGATGCATGTGAAAACAAGGCAGGTTTGGCTCATGATGGGCTGCAAAAAGCTTGCCAAAAATCTGCACAAATCAGTCTCATGATGGAAGTGCAAGAGGGTTCTCCAAGTCAACAAGTTAGGCAGTTTTGTGTCATAGAAAAATCTGCTCCAAGACTCCCCCCATGTGCGCCAAAATGAAGGAAGATGCAGCCTAATATCATGCTAAATGGTACATGTGTCTTCCATGCAATGAAATTGAAATCAAGTTATGCATAAGCAAGGTGAGGTGGCGGTTTAGCAAGGGAAAATGGCAGATTTTTCTAAGTAATTTCCACCCTTTGTGCGCATGAATGAGTGAGGGAATACATCAAGTCAAGTGAAGGTTCCTTGGTACACAAACATCCTTGTTGGACAAGGCTTAGGGGAATTAGGTGTGGGTTTAATTTGAGCTGAACAAGGTTGATCCAAGAGTCCTCTTTGGGCCATTGGCCACACAAAGAATCCAATCACATGAGTTCAAAAGTGAAAAGTACACACACACACTAGCCCACTACCAAAGTCCACTAAGCACTAAAGCCTTCTAATACACACTCACATTACTCATATGATTAAATTCACATGTCTACATATGTATCCTCCTATGATTTAATTTAATTAATTACCTTAGTCTCATCCAAGGATATACACCATAAATCCGAAATCTACACACACATCTATAACATATAGCACTTATGTATTTCACTAATTATGCGGGATGTTACACTCTCCCCACCAAAAAGGAATTTTGTCCGCAAAATAAACTTACTTAGGAGCTAAACAGTTCAGGATAGCGTTTCTGAATGTCGTCCTCGCGCTCCCAAGTGGCTTCAGCTTCCGATCTGTTGTTCCACAATACTTTTACCAACGGAATCTCTTTAGAACGGAGTCGCTTGACGGATCTTTCAAGAATTTGAAACGGTTGTACTTGATACGTCAGATTTTCCTTTAGTTCCACTTCCTCCGGCTGTAACACGTGAGATGGGTCAGAGAGATACCTCCGTAGCTGTGACACATGAAATACATTGTGAATTCCTGACAGATTGGGTGGTAAAGCCAACCGGTATGCAGACTCTCCAATCCGGTCCATAATCAGATACGGTCCTAAGTACCGTGGACTTAACTTCTTTACACCCATTCTCCTTCCGAGTCCCGATGTAGGAGTGATTCTCAAAAATACATGGTCTCCGACTTCGAAAGATAGAGGCTTATGACGCTTGTCGTAATAACTCTTCTGTCTGGCCTGAGCCCGCTGCATATTCTCCCGAATCTTCTTTACTTGTTCGGATGTCTCTTGAATTAGATCAGGTCCTAACATACTTCGCTCACCCACTTCAGTCCAACATAACGGGGATCTGCATTTTCTCCCATACAAAGCTTCATACGGTGCCATCTGAATGCTGGAGTGGTAACTGTTGTTGTAAGCGAACTCAATCAAAGAAAGATAATTATCCCAACTGCCTCCTAACTCCAAAACACATGCTCGCAACATGTCCTCTAATGCTTGAATGGTGCGTTCCGTCTGACCATCGGTCTGCGGATGATAAGCAGTACTCAACCTCAATTGGGTCCCTAATGCTCTTTGAAAGGATTCCCAAAACTTAGATGTAAACTTGGGATCACGATCGCTGACAATACTCGTAGGAACTCCATGCAGCTTCACAATCTCCTGCAGGTAAATTCTGGCAAGTCTCTCTGTATCATATGTGGTTCTAACACGTAAGAAATGAGCTGACTTCGTTAAACGATCAACAATCACCCAGATGGAATCATATCCTTCTCGCGTCCGAGGAAGTCCAACTACAAAATCCATAGCAATACTGTCCCACTTCCATTCGGGAATCTCCAAAGGTTGAAGAAGTCCCGAGGGCTTCTGATGTTCGTACTTCACCTTCTGACAAGTTAAGCACCGAGATACATACTCCGCAATATCACGCTTTATACCCGGCCACCAAAACGAGGTCTTCAAATCATGATACATCTTCGTGGATCCAGGATGAACTGCATACTTACCCTTGTGAGCCTCCTGTAAAACTTCTTGTTTCAACTCTTCATTCGGCACAACCAACCGTCCTTGAAATCTCCAAACATCATTCTCATCCTTTACAACATCTTGGTTGCCAACCAAATCACGGACTAACTCTTCATCTTTCTGAGCCTCCTTAATTCTACTGATCAATTCATTCTCCACCTGTATATTTCCCAATCTTATGCTATTCCCTCTCTCGTCTACCGATAAGTTCAAGTCTCGAAAGGCCTCAAACAATTTCAGCTCTTCCATCATCAGAGTTGCAGTGTGTAGAGTCTTCCTACTCAGGGCGTCAGCTACCACGTTTGCCTTTCCTGGGTGGTATTTAAGTTCAAAATCGTAGTCCTTCAGAAATTCCATCCACCGACGTTGCCGCATATTCAGCTCCTTCTGGTCGAACAAGTACTTCAAACTCTTATGATCGCTGAACACGTCAAACTGCGAACCATACAAGTGGTGCCTCCAGATTTTAAGTGCGAACACTATAGCTGCTAACTCCAAATCGTGCGTAGGATAATTTTCTTCGTGAGGCTTTAGTTGTCGAGATGCGTAAGCTACCGCCATACGATCCTGCATCAACACGCATCCAAGTCCTTTCAGCGACGCATCGCAGTAAACTTCGAACTTTCGAGTAGGATCTGGAATCGTGAGTACGGGAGCACTCGTCAATCTGCTCTTTAGTTCCAAGAAACATTCTTCACAAGCTTCGGTCCACTCAAAAGGCTTATCCTTCCGAGTAAGACGGGTAAGAGGTTGCACAATCTGAGAGAAATTCTGGATGAACCTTCGATAATATCCAGCCAGACCTAAGAAAATTCTTACTTCAGTGACCGTCTTGGGTCGTTCCCAATTCATGACAGCTTCGACTTTGCTGGGATCCACCGCGATACCTTCTGATGAAATGACATGGCCCAAAAACTGGACCTCTTTAAGCCAAAACTCGCACTTCGACCATTTCGCGTACAGTTGCTTCTCCTTCAAGATTTGCAAGACAATCCTCAGATGTTCCGCGTGCAGCTCTTCATTAGCTGAGTAAATCAGGATATCGTCGATAAACACAATAACAAACTGATCAAGAAAGGGGCGGAAGATGCGGTTCATGTAGTCCATGAATACCGCTGGAGCGTTCGTAAGTCCGAATGGGATCACCTGATATTCGTAGTGCCCATAACGAGTCCTAAAAGCGGTTTTCGGAATATCCTCCGGTTTGACCCGGATCTGATGGTATCCCGATCGTAAATCTATCTTGGAAAAGACTCTGGCTCCTCTCAGCTGGTCCATCAAATCGTCGATCCTCGGTAGCGGATACTTATTCTTCACCGTTACTTTGTTCAGCTGGCGGTAATCTACACACAGACGTAAACTTCCATCCTTCTTCTTAATCAAGATGGCTGGAGCACCCCATGGAGAAGTACTCGGTCTGATAAATTCCTTTGCCAAAAGCTCTTCTATCTGCTTCTTTAACTCGCGCAGTTCCAAAGGTGCCATGCGATACGGGGCAATGGAGATTGGTCCAACTCCAGGAACAAGTTCGATCGAAAATTCTATTTCCCTATGAGGAGGCAATCGAGGTATTTCATCCGGGAATACCTCCTCGAATTCTCTAACTACCGGTACATTCTGAATTTGATTGTCAACCGAGGTCTCAGCCTCGATCGACAAAAGATACCCTGCTGCTCCCTTGCGGAGCTCTTTTCTAACTTGCAATAAGGAAATGAGAGAGAAAGGTTGAAAATTACCATCTTTCGCAGGAACAACGACTTTCCCCGCTCGACAGTCCAACGTTATCCCGTTTTCCGTCAACCAGTCCATACCGATAATCACATCGAAATTGAATACCGGCAGGACCACCAAGTTAACTGTATACGTGTTCCCTTCATACTGCAAGATAACACCTTTGCAGATCTCCGAAGCTGTGCACGATCCTCCAGTAGGTGTGCTGATGTGTAACTCATGAGGTAACGGGGTTGGGGTGATGCCTATTCTCAGGCAGTATGCTTTGCCATAAAAGAGCCAGACGCTCCAGAATCAAAGATAACAGAAATTGGGTGACCATTCAAAGTGACATTACCTTTGATCAGGTTGGGAAACTTCTGCGCCTCATTTGCATCCAATGTGAACACCCGAGCTTGCGGAGGCTGTTGATCAGCGTTCTGGGGGCATTTGTAAGGAAAATGTCCTTGCTGGCCGCATCTGAAACATGCATTGTTGTTCTTGCGACAAACTCCAAAGTGGTTCTTTCCACACGTAGCACAAACGGTCGCGCCCTGACGTCCAGTCGACGATTGACCCACCGTAAAGTTTCTCTTAAAGTTTCCAGGCCGCGCCTGCAACTGCGTACCTCTGCCTCGACCCCTACCAGGTGCCGCCCTGAAGAACCTGCCTGCTCGGTTTCCTCCGTGGAATTGTGTTGGTGGCTTGTTCAAGTTCTTGGCCTCCAAAATGATTCCTTCTGCCTGACGACTCTGGTTGATGAGTTCCGGAAGTGTACGATTAGCCGTCGTCAAGATGAGTTTGCGGATTTCCGGATGTAATCCGCTTTCGAACTTCTCCACCTGCCATTCTTCATCATAAATGTTCCGATCAAAGTTGGCGTACTCGATCAGCTGCCCAAATTTTGCAATATACTCATTAACCGTCATGTTATCCTGCCTGAGTGACAGCAGTTCGGTGTGCTTCATTCTTCTCATTGCCTTAGGAAAATACTTATCCAGAAATACTTGTCTGAATACGGCCCACGTCAGTTCCACGTCCTGAGCTCTCAGCAGAGCCCTCGCACCAGTCCACCATGTTAACGCTTCTCCCATCAGCTGGTACGACGCGTAATCAGTCTTCTGTGCTTCCGGGCATGCCATGCGTTCGAAGATATGCTCGATCATCTGCAGCCACTTCGCTGCAGCCTCGGGGTTGTCTTCACCCTCAAAGGTAGGTGGTTGGAAGTTGCGGAAGTCTTTCAACCTCCGGCGGGCAATTTCTTCTGCATTTTCATGCAGTGGGGGTTGGTTCTGATTCTGTTGCCTATGGTCGCGCCATTCTTGGCTCATATTCTGGATAAACGTTGCCAGTCCCCCAATGGTAGTGATAAGATCCTCTTCCGCATCGCCAGTCCTTCCCCGAGTTGAACCGCGACCACCCGCCATGATTCTGCACTCACAATATCAGGAAATGAGTTGATCAGGCTCACCGCAAGTTATTCATGGCAGCAGTCCCAAGTAGGTACTCGAGTTCAATTCGGACAAGTTAGCTATGCATCCGTGTCTTATCACAGAACAGTCCCAACAATCTAACTATACTAGCTAATACATATACTTAAACTATAGCACATTTAGACAGTCAATCAGCAGATAAACACAATCAACAATCAATTCAATCAAACACAAGCAAATCCATGGACCAAACTGCTCTGATACCAATTAGTGTAACGCCCTCCCTTGTATGCATCCAAGAGAGTCGTTCGCTAAGCGGAATTAGAGTTGTTCCTTTAAAACAGTGAACAGAAAACAGTGGTATTTTCCTTAAAAACAGTGGACAGATACAGTGACGTTTTACAGCAGGAAAACAGTAACATACAGCAGAAACAGTGAACGTTTTAAAACAGAAACAGTGGCACTTTGGACTTCAAAACAGTGGCATAAGTCTTGGTTTTTGGACATAAAAACAGTGGCATATGATGACTAAAACAGTGGCCTTTTATGCATAAAAATAGTGGCATTTTATGCATAGAAACAGTGGCATTTGATGACTAAAACAGTGGCGTATTATGCATAAAAACAGTGGCATATGATGACTAAAACAGTGGCCTTTTATGCATGAAAACAGTGGCATTTTATGCATAGAAACAGTGGCATTTGATGACTAAAACAGTGGCGTATTATGCATAAAAACAGTGGCATATGATGACTAAAACAGTGGCCTTTTATGCATGAAAACAGTGGCATTTGATGCATAGAAACAGTGGCATTTGATGACTAAAACAGTGGCATATTATGCATAAAAACAGTGGCATATATTGGGCTAAAACAGTGGCATATATGTGCAGAAACAGTGGCATATAATGTGCAGAAACAGTGGCATATATGTGCAGAAACAGTGGCATATAATGTGCAGAAACAGTGGCATATATGTGCAGAAACAGTGGCATATAATGTGCAGAAACAGTGGCATATATGTGCAGAAACAGTGGCATATAATGTGCAGAAACAGTGGCATATATGTGCAGAAACAGTGGCATATAATGTGCAGAAACAGTGGCATATATGTGCAGAAACAGTGGCATTTGAATGGTGCTTTTGAGGAACCGAAACAGTGGGCATTTCATCTTCAAAACAGTGGCACATTCAAAGGGAAACAGTGGCACATTTCTCTTCAAAACAGTGGCATATCCATACAAGAAAACAGTGGCATGAGTTTAAACATAACCATGAGATTTTTATGCATACAAATCATCATGAAATAGCTCCACCATTCTACTTTTATCATGCTCATACTTGAATCCAAAACCACACATAATCAAGGAGACATTTAGGCACACATACATGGTTACAATGAAAATGTTCTAAGTTCAAGGCCTACCTCTTGTAGCACACACTTCACCACACCCTTACTAGCTCCACTTCACAACAAGTCCTCTCTTCCTAGGATGATCTATGCGCAACAAGGTGAGGATGAACACACTAGGACAGCTTCAAGGTTGAGGAACAAGGCTTGCACTAGCTTGGTGTAAGGTCACGGTTGAGGTGAGGGACGGAGGGAGTTGGCTTGGCAAAGTCTTCTTGCTCCAAGGAAGCTTGTTGGTGCGGCTAGAGAGAGTGAGGAGGAGGAGGAGAGTTGGCTGCACTTGCACATGAAGCCAGCCCCTTCCTTATGCGCAAATTTAAAGGGAAAGGGAGGAGAAGTTGCTATGATTAACCATCATGAAAAATTCTGATTACTTGAGGGGATGGGGCTGCATACAAGGGCTGAACAAGCAAAGGGTTTGCTTCTAAATTACTCTATGCACATGCAAGGAGTGAGGAGAGATATGATCAGATTTGGAGGCTGTCCAAAGTCAGAGAAATTTCTGCACAATTGACCAAGCTATGCGCATAAGATGGAGTGGAAGAGGTGCATCATGAGCACATGCAAGAGGTTCACTAAGTCAACAAGTAATTCAACTAGGTGGCAGCCAAAAATCTGCATTTAGGCAGCCTAGGTGCGCAAATGATGAGAGGGAAAGAGGTGCATCATGAGTGCAGATTTGTGGCAGCCCAAATTCTGATTTTGGAGCTGTCCCTATGCGCACAAGATGATGAACATGCAGCCTCAAGACCCTACTTATGATGCATGTGAAAACAAGGCAGGTTTGGCTCATGATGGGCTGCAAAAAGCTTGCCAAAAATCTGCACAAATCAGTCTCATGATGGAAGTGCAAGAGGGTTCTCCAAGTCAACAAGTTAGGCAGTTTTGTGTCATAGAAAAATCTGCTCCAAGACTCCCCCCATGTGCGCCAAAATGAAGGAAGATGCAGCCTAATATCATGCTAAATGGTACATGTGTCTTCCATGCAATGAAATTGAAATCAAGTTATGCATAAGCAAGGTGAGGTGGCGGTTTAGCAAGGGAAAATGGCAGATTTTTCTAAGTAATTTCCACCCTTTGTGCGCATGAATGAGTGAGGGAATACATCAAGTCAAGTGAAGGTTCCTTGGTACACAAACATCCTTGTTGGACAAGGCTTAGGGGAATTAGGTGTGGGTTTAATTTGAGCTGAACAAGGTTGATCCAAGAGTCCTCTTTGGGCCATTGGCCACACAAAGAATCCAATCACATGAGTTCAAAAGTGACAAGTACACACACACACTAGCCCACTACCAAAGTCCACTAAGCACTAAAGCCTTCTAATACACACTCACATTACTCATATGATTAAATTCACATGTCTACATATGTATCCTCCTATGATTTAATTTAATTAATTACCTTAGTCTCATCCAAGGATATACACCATAAATCCGAAATCTACACACACATCTATATATATAGTACTTATGTATTTTACTAATTATGCGGGATGTTACAATTTTATTCATCCATTTTCGACGGAATCCGTTTCCCGTCAAAAAACTTCACTATATCAATTTCTTTTGCATTTATTTTATTCATCCATTTTCGACGGAATCCATTTTCTGTCAAAAACCTTTACAAAATCCATTTCTTTTGCATTTATTTTATTCATCCATTTTCGACGAAATTCATTTTCCGTCAAAAATCTTCGACGGAATCAATTTTCCGTCGAAAAACTTCACAAAATCAATTTCTTTTGCATTTATTTTATTCATCAGTTTTCGACGGAATCCATTTTCCGTCGAAAAACTTCACAAAATCAATTTCTTTTGCATTTATTTTATTCATCAGTTTTCGACGAAATTCTTTTTCCTTCCAAAAACTTCACAAAATGAATTTCTTTTGCAATTTATTTTATTCATCCGTTTTCGACGGAATTCGTTTTCCGTCGAAAATCTTCGACGAAATCCATTTTCATCGAAAAACTTCACAAAATCAATTTCTTTTGCATTTATTTTATTCATCCATTTTCGACGGAATCCGTTTTTCGTCAAAAAACTTCACAATGTCAATTTCTTTTGCATTTATTTTATTCATCCATTTTCGACGGAATCCGTTTTCCGTCCAAAAACTTCACAAAATCAATTTCTTTTGCATTTATTTTATTCATCCATTTTCGATGGAATTCATTTTCCGTCAAAAATCTTCGACGGAATCCATTTTCCGTCGAAAAACTTCACAAAATCAATTTCTTTTGCATTTATTTTATTCATCAGTTTTCGACGAAATTCTTTTTCCGTCGAAAAACTTCACAAAATATATTTCTTTTGCAATTATTTTATTCATCAGCTTTCGACGGAATTCGTTTTCCGTCGAAAAACTTCACAAAATGAATTTCTTTTGCAATTTATTTTATTCATGCATTTTTGACGGAATTCGTTTTCCGTCAAAAATCTTCGACGAAGTCCATTTTCGTCGAAAAACTTCACAAAATGAATTTCTTTTGCATTTGTTTTATTCATCAGTTTTTGACGGAATCCATTTTCTATCGAAAAACTTCACAAAATCAATTTCTTTTGCATTTGTTTTATTCATCAGTTTTCGACGGAATTCCTTTTCCGTCGAAAAACTTCACAAAATGATTTTCTTTTGCAATTTATTTTATTTATCCATTTTCGACGGAATTCGTTTTCCGTCAAAACTCTTCGACGAAATCCATTTTCCATCGAAAAACTTCACAAAATCAATTTCTTTTGCATTTATTTTACTCATCAATTTTCGACGGAATCCGTTTCCCGTCGAAAAACTTCACAATATCAATTTCTTTTGCAATTCATTTTATTCATCCTTTTTCGACGGAATTCGTTTTCCGTCAAAACTCTTCGACGAAATTCATTTTCGTCGAAAAACTTCACAAAATCAATTGCTTTTGCATTTATTTTATTCATCCATTTTCGACGGAATCCGTTTTTCGTCAAAAAACTTCACAATATCAATTTCTTTTGCATTTATTTTATTCATCCATTTTCGACCGAATCCATTTTCCGTCCAAAAACTTCACAAAATCAATTTCTTTTGCCTTTATTTTATTCATCCATTTTCGATGGAATCCATTTTCCATCGAAAAACTTCAGAAAATCAATTTGTTTTGCATTTATTTTATTCATCAGTTTTCGACGGAATTCGTTTTCCGTCCAAAAACTTCACAAAATCAATTTCTTTTGCATTTATTTTATTCATCCATCTTCGACGAAATCCATTTTCGTCGAAAAACTTCACAAAATGAATTTCTTTTGCATTTGTTTTATTCATCAGTTTTTGACGGAATCCATTTTCCATCGAAAAACTTCACAAAATCAATTTCTTTTGCATTTGTTTTATTCAACTGTTTTCGACGGAATTCCTTTTCCGTCGAAAAACTTCACAAAATGAATTTCTTTTGCAATTTATTTTATTCATCCATTTTCGACGGAATTTGTTTTCCGTCAAAACTCTTCGACGAAATCCATTTTCCATCGAAAAACTTCACAAAATCAATTTCTTTTGCATTTATTTTATTCATCAGTTTTCGACGGAATCCGTTTTCGAAAAACTTCACAATATCAATTGCTTTTGCATTTGTTTTATTCATCCTTTTTCGACGGAATTCGTTTTCCGTCAAAATACTTCGACGAAATCCATTTTCGTCGAAAAACTTCACAAAATCAATTGCTTTTGCATTTATTTTATTCATCCATTTTCGACGGAATCCGTTTTTCGTCAAAAAACTTCACAATATCAATTTCTTTTGCATTTATTTTATTCATCCATTTTCGACCGAATCCATTTTTCGTCCAAAAACTTCACAAAATCAATTTCTTTTGCATTTATTTTATTCATCCATTTTTGATGGAATCCATTTTCCATCGAAAAACTTCAGAAAATCAATTTGTTTTGCATTTATTTTATTCATCAGTTTTCGACGGAATTCGTTTTCCGTCCAAAAACTTCACAAAATCAATTTCTTTTGCATTTATTTTATTCATCCATCTTCGACGAAATCCATTTTCGTCGAAAAACTTCACAAAATGAATTTCTTTTGCATTTGTTTTATTCATCAGTTTTTGACGGAATCCATTTTCCATCGAAAAACTTCACAAAATCAATTTCTTTTGCATTTGTTTTATTCATCTATTTTCGACGGAATTCCTTTTCCGTCGAAAAACTTCACAAAATGAATTTCTTTTGCAATTTATTTTATTCATCCATTTTCGACGGAATTCGTTTTCCGTCAAAACTCTTCGACGAAATCCATTTTCCATCGAAAAACTTCACAAAATCAATTTCTTTTGCATTTATTTTATTCATCAGTTTTCGACGGAATCCGTTTCCCGTCGAAAAACTTCACAATATCAATTTCTTTTGCAATTTATTTTATTCATCCATTTTCGACGGAATTCGTTTTCCGTCAAAACTCTTCGACGAAATCCATTTTCCATCGAAAAACATCACAAAATCAATTTCTTTTGCATTTATTTTATTCATCAGTTTTCGACGGAATCCGTTTCCCGTCGAAAAACTTCACAATATCAATTTCTTTTGCAATTCATTTTATTCATCCTTTTTCGATGGAATTCGTTTTCCGTCAAAACTCTTCGACGAAATCCATTTTCGTCGAAAAACTTCACAAAATCAATTGCTTTTGCATTTATTTTATTCATCCATTTTCGACGCAATCCGTTTTTCGTCAAAAAAATTCACAATATCAATTTCTTTTGCATTTATTTTATTCATCCATTTTCGACCGAATCCATTTTTCGTCCAAAAACTTCACAAAATCAATTTCTTTTGCATTTATTTTATTCATCCATTTTCGATGGAATCCATTTTCCATCGAAAAACATCAGAAAATCAATTTGTTTTGCATTTATTTTATTCATCAGTTTTCGACGGAATTCGTTTTCCGTCCAAAAACTTCACAAAATCAATTTCTTTTGCATTTATTTTATTCATCCATCTTCGACGAAATCCATTTTCGTCGAAAAACTTCACAAAATGAATTTCTTTTGCATTTGTTTTATTCATCAGTTTTGACGGAATCCATTTTCCATCGAAAAACTTCACAAAATCAATTTCTTTTGCATTTATTTTATTCATCAGTTTTCGACGGAATTCATTTTCCGTCGAAAAACTTCACAAAATGAATTTCTTTTGCAATTTATTTTATTCATCCTTTTTCGACGGAATTCGTTTTCCGTCAAAACTCTTCGACAAAATCCATTTTCGTCGAAAAACTTCACAAAATCAATTGCTTTTGCATTTATTTTATTCATCCATTTTCGACGGAATCCGTTTCCCGTCAAAAAACTTCTCTATATCAATTTCTTTTGCATTTATTTTATTCATCCATTTTTGACGGAATCCATTTTTCGTCAAAAACCTTTACAAAATCCATTTCTTTTGCATTTATTTTATTCATCCATTTTCGATGAAATTCATTTTCCGACAAAAATCTTCGACGGAATCCATTTTCCGTCGAAAAACTTCACAAAATCAATTTCTTTTGCATTTATTTTATTCATCAGTTTTCGACGGAATCCATTTTCCGTCGAAAAACTTCACAAAATCAATTTCTATTGCATTTATTTTATTCATCAGTTTTCGACGAAATTCTTTTTCCTTCGAAAAACTTCACAAAATGAATTTCTTTTGCAATTTATTTTATTCATCCGTTTTCGACGGAATTCGTTTTCCGTCAAAAATCTTCGACGAAATCCATTTTCGTCGAAAAACTTCACAAAATCAATTTCTTTTGCATTTATTTTATTCATCCATTTTCGACGGAATCCGTTTTTCGTCAAAAAACTTCACAATGTCAATTTCTTTTGCATTTATTTTATTCATCCATTTTCGACGGAATCCGTTTTCCGTCCAAAAACTTCACAAAATGAATTTCTTTTGCAATTTATTTTATTCATCCTTTTTCGACGGAATTCGTTTTCCGTCAAAACTCTTCGACGAAATCCATTTTCGTCGAAAAACTTCACAAAATCAATTGCTTTTGCATTTATTTTATTCATCCATTTTCGACGGAATCCGTTTCCCGTCAAAAAACTTCACTATATCAATTTCTTTTGCATTTATTTTATTCATCCATTTTCGACGGAATCCATTTTTCGTCAAAAACCTTTACAAAATCCATTTCTTTTGCATTTATTTTATTCATCCATTTTCGATGAAATTCATTTTCCGACCAAAATCTTCGACGGAATCCATTTTCCGTCGAAAAACTTCACAAAATCAATTTCTTTTGCATTTATTTTATTCATCAGTTTTCGACGGAATCCATTTTCCGTCGAAAAACTTCACAAAATCAATTTCTATTGCATTTATTTTATTCATCAGTTTTCGACGAAATTCTTTTTCCTTCGAAAAACTTCACAAAATGAATTTCTTTTGCAATTTATTTTATTCATCCGTTTTCGACGGAATTCGTTTTCCGTCAAAAATCTTCGACGAAATCCATTTTCGTCGAAAAACTTCACAAAATCAATTTCTTTTGCATTTATTTTATTCATCCATTTTCGACGGAATCCGTTTTTCGTCAAAAAACTTCACAATGTCAATTTCTTTTGCATTTATTTTATTCATCCATTTTCGACGGAATCCGTTTTCCGTCCAAAAACTTCACAAAATCAATTTCTTTTGCATTTATTTTATTCATCCATTTTCGACGGAATTCGTTTTCAGTCAAAAATCTTCGACGAAATCCATTTTCGTCGAAAAACTTTACCAAATCAATTTCTTTTGCATTTATTTTATTCATCCATTTTCGACGGAATCCGTTTTTCGTCAAAAAACTTCACAATGTCAATTTCTTTTGCATTTATTTTATTCATCCATTTTCGACGGAATCCATTTTCCGTCCAAAAACTTCACAAAATCAATTTATTTTGCATTTATTTTATTCATCAGTTTTCGACGGAATCCATTTTCCGTCGAAAAACTTCACAAAATCAATTTCTTTTGCATTTATTTTATTCATCAGTTTTCGACGCAATTCTTTTTCCTTCGAAAAACTTCACAAAATGAATTTCTTTTGCAATTTATTTTATTCATCCGTTTTCGACGGAATTCGTTTTCCGTCAAAAATCTTCGACGAAATCCATTTTCGTCGAAAAACTTCACAAAATCAATTTCTTTTGCATTTATTTTATTCATCCATTTTCGACGGAATCCGTTTTTCGTCAAAAAACTTCACAATGTCAATTTCTTTTGCATTTATTTTATTCATCCATTTTCGACGGAATCCGTTTTCCATCCAAAAACTTCCCAAAATCAATTTCTTTTGCATTTATTTTATTCATCAGTTTTCGATGAAATTCTTTTTCCGTCGAAAAACTTCACAAAATATATTTCTTTTGCAATTATTTTATTCATCAGCTTTCGACGGAATCCGTTTTCCGTCGAAAAACTTCACAAAATCAATTTCTTTTGCAATTTATTTTATTCATCCATTTTCGACGGAATTCGTTTTCCGTCAAAAATCTTCGACGAAGTCCATTTTCGTCGAAAAACTTCACAAAATGAATTTCTTTTGCATTTGTTTTATTCATCAGTTTTTGACGGAATCCATTTTCCAACGAAAAACTTCACAAAATCAATTTCTTTTGCATTTGTTTTATTCATCAGTTTTCGACGAAATTCGTTTTCCGTCGAAAAACTTCACAAAATGAATTTCTTTTGCAATTTATTTTATTCATCCGTTTTCGACGGAATTCGTTTTCCGTCAAAACTCTTCGACGAAATCCATTTTCGTCGAAAAACTTCATAAAATCAATTTCTTTTGCATTTATTTTATTCATCCATTTTTGACGGAATCCGTTTTTCGTCAAAAAACTTCTCAATGTCAATTTCTTTTGCATTTATTTTATTCATCCATTTTCGACGGAATCCGTTTTCCATCCAAAAACTTCCCAAAATCAATTTCTTTTGCATTTATTTTATTCATCAGTTTTCGATGAAATTCTTTTTCCGTCGAAAAACTTCACAAAATATATTTCTTTTGCAATTATTTTATTCATCAGCTTTCGACGGAATCCGTTTTCCGTCGAAAAACTTCACAAAATCAATTTCTTTTGCAATTTATTTTATTCATCCATTTTCGACGGAATTCGTTTTCCGTCAAAAATCTTCGACGAAGTCCATTTTCGTCGAAAAACTTCACAAAATGAATTTCTTTTGCATTTGTTTTATTCATCAGTTTTTGACGGAATCCATTTTCCAACGAAAAACTTCACAAAATCAATTTCTTTTGCATTTGTTTTATTCATCAGTTTTCGACGAAATTCGTTTTCCGTCGAAAAACTTCACAAAATGAATTTCTTTTGCAATTTATTTTATTCATCCATTTTCGACGGAATTCGTTTTCCGTCAAAACTCTTCGACGAAATCCATTTTCGTCGAAAAACTTCACAAAATCATTTGCTTTTGCATTTATTTTATTCATCCATTTTCGACGGAATCCGTTTCCTGTCAAAAAACTTCACAATATCAATTTCTTTTGCATTTATTTTATTCATCCATTTTCGACTGAATCCATTTTCTGTCAAAAAACTTCACAAAATCCTTCACAAAATCCATTTCTTTTGCATTTATTTTTTTCATCCATTTTCGACGAAAATCATTTTCCGTCAAAAATCTTCGACGGAATCCATTTTCCGTCGAAAAACTTCACAAAATCAATTTCTTTTGCATTTATTTTATTCATCAGTTTTCGACGGAATCCATTTTCCGTCTAAAAACTTCATAAAATCAATTTCTTTTGCAATTATTTTATTCATCAGTTTTCGACGAATTTCTTTTTCCGTCGAAAAACTTCACAAAATGAATTTCTTTAGCAACTTATTTTATTCATCCGTTTTCGACGGAATTCGTTTTCCGTCAAAAATCTTCGACGAAATCCATTTTCGTCGAAAAACTTCACAAAATCAATTTCTTTTGCATTTATTTTATTCATCCATTTTCGACGGAATCCGTTTTTCGTCAAAAAACTTCACAATATCAATTTCTTTTGCATTTATTTTATTCATCCATTTTCGACCGAATCCATTTTCCGTCCAAAAACTTCACAAAATCAATTTCTTTTGCATTTATTTTATTCATCCATTTTCGATGGAATCCATTTTCCATCGAAAAACTTCAGAAAATCAATTTGTTTTGCATTTATTTTATTCATCAGTTTTCGACGGAATTCGTTTTCCGTCCAAAAACTTCACAAAATCAATTTCTTTTGCATTTATTTTATTCATCCATCTTCGACGAAATCCATTTTCGTCGAAAAACTTCACAAAACGAATTTCTTTTGCATTTGTTATATTCATCAGTTTTGACGGAATCCATTTTCCATCGAAAAACTTCACAAAATCAATTTCTTTTGCATTTATTTTATTCATCAGTTTTCGACGGAATTCATTTTCCGTCGAAAAACTTCACAAAATGAATTTCTTTTGCAATTTATTTTATTCATCCTTTTTTGACGGAATTCATTTTCCGTCAAAACTCTTCGACGAAATCCATTTTCGTCGAAAAACTTCACAAAATCAATTGCTTTTGCATTTATTTTATTCATCCATTTTCGACGGAATCCGTTTCCCGTCAAAAAACTTCACTATATCAATTTCTTTTGCATTTATTTTATTCATCCATTTTCGACGGAATCCATTTTCTGTCAAAAACCTTTACAAAATCCATTTCTTTTGCATTTATTTTATTCATCCATTTTCGACGAAATTCATTTTCCGTCAAAAATCTTCGACGGAATCCATTTTCCGTCGAAAAACTTCACAAAATCAATTTCTTTTGCATTTATTTTATTCATCAGTTTTCGACGGAATCCATTTTCCGTCGAAAAACTTCACAAAATCAATTTCTTTTGCATTTATTTTATTCATCAGTTTTCGACGAAATTCTTTTTCCTTCGAAAAACTTCACAAAATGAATTTCTTTTGCAATTTATTTTATTCATCCGTTTTCGACGGAATTCGTTTTCCGTCAAAAATCTTCGACGAAATCCATTTTCGTCGAAAAACTTCACAAAATCAATTTCTTTTGCATTTATTTTATTCATCCATTTTCGACGGAA
Organism: Gastrolobium villosum; assembly: GCA_032173675.1. NCBI lineage: Eukaryota > Viridiplantae > Streptophyta > Magnoliopsida > Fabales > Fabaceae > Gastrolobium > Gastrolobium villosum. The sequence continues at coordinate 33,208 of JAVKPL010009908.1, forward strand.
TCCGTTTTTCGTCAAAAAACTTCACAATGTCAATTTCTTTTGCATTTATTTTATTCATCCATTTTCGACGGAATCCGTTTTCCGTCCAAAAACTTCACAAAATCAATTTCTTTTGCATTTATTTTATTCATCCATTTTCGATGGAATTCGTTTTCCGTCAAAAATCTTCGACGGAATCCATTTTCGTCGAAAAACTTCACAAAATCAATTTCTTTTGCATTTATTTTATTCATCCATTTTCGACGGAATCCGTTTTTCGTCAAAAAACTTCACAATGTCAATTTCTTTTGCATTTATTTTATTCATCCATTTTCGACGGAATCCATTTTCCGTCCAAAAACTTCACAAAATCAATTTATTTTGCATTTATTTTATTCATCAGTTTTCGACGGAATCCATTTTCCGTCGAAAAACTTCACAAAATCAATTTCTTTTGCATTTATTTTATTCATCAGTTTTCGACGCAATTCTTTTTCCTTCGAAAAACTTCACAAAATGAATTTCTTTTGCAATTTATTTTATTCATCCGTTTTCGACGGAATTCGTTTTCCGTCAAAAATCTTCGACGAAATCCATTTTCGTCGAAAAACTTCATAAAATCAATTTCTTTTGCATTTATTTTATTCATCCATTTTCGACGGAATCCGTTTTTCGTCAAAAAACTTCACAATGTCAATTTCTTTTGCATTTATTTTATTCATCCATTTTCGACGGAATCCGTTTTCCATCCAAAAACTTCCCAAAATCAATTTCTTTTGCATTTATTTTATTCATCAGTTTTCGATGAAATTCTTTTTCCGTCGAAAAACTTCACAAAATATATTTCTTTTGCAATTATTTTATTCATCAGCTTTCGACGGAATCCGTTTTCCGTCGAAAAACTTCACAAAATCAATTTCTTTTGCAATTTATTTTATTCATCCATTTTCGACGGAATTCGTTTTCCGTCAAAAATCTTCGACGAAGTCCATTTTCGTCGAAAAACTTCACAAAATGAATTTCTTTTGCATTTGTTTTATTCATCAGTTTTTGACGGAATCCATTTTCCAACGAAAAACTTCACAAAATCAATTTCTTTTGCATTTGTTTTATTCATCAGTTTTCGACGAAATTCGTTTTCCGTCGAAAAACTTCACAAAATGAATTTCTTTTGCAATTTATTTTATTCATCCATTTTCGACGGAATTCGTTTTCCGTCAAAACTCTTCGACGAAATCCATTTTCGTCGAAAAACTTCACAAAATCAATTTCTTTTGCATTTATTTTATTCATCCATTTTTGACGGAATCCGTTTTTCGTCAAAAAACTTCTCAATGTCAATTTCTTTTGCATTTATTTTATTCATCCATTTTCGACGGAATCCGTTTTCCATCCAAAAACTTCCCAAAATCAATTTCTTTTGCATTTATTTTATTCATCAGTTTTCGATGAAATTCTTTTTCCGTCGAAAAACTTCACAAAATATATTTCTTTTGCAATTATTTTATTCATCAGCTTTCGACGGAATCCGTTTTCCGTCGAAAAACTTCACAAAATCAATTTCTTTTGCAATTTATTTTATTCATCCATTTTCGACGGAATTCGTTTTCCGTCAAAAATCTTCGACGAAGTCCATTTTCGTCGAAAAACTTCACAAAATGAATTTCTTTTGCATTTGTTTTATTCATCAGTTTTAGACGGAATCCATTTTCCAACGAAAAACTTCACAAAATCAATTTCTTTTGCATTTGTTTTATTCATCAGTTTTCGACGAAATTCGTTTTCCGTCGAAAAACTTCACAAAATGAATTTCTTTTGCAATTTATTTTATTCATCCATTTTCGACGGAATTCGTTTTCCGTCAAAACTCTTCGACGAAATCCATTTTCGTCGAAAAACTTCACAAAATCATTTGCTTTTGCATTTATTTTATTCATCCATTTTCGACGGAATCCGTTTCCTGTCAAAAAACTTCACAATATCAATTTCTTTTGCATTTATTTTATTCATCCATTTTCGACTGAATCCATTTTCTGTCAAAAAACTTCACAAAATCCATTTCTTTTGCATTTATTTTATTCATCCATTTTCGACGAAAATCATTTTCCGTCAAAAATCTTCGACGGAATCCATTTTCCGTCGAAAAACTTCACAAAATCAATTTCTTTTGCATTTATTTTATTCATCAGTTTTCGACGGAATCCATTTTCCGTCTAAAAACTTCATAAAATCAATTTCTTTTGCAATTATTTTATTCATCAGTTTTCGACGAAATTCTTTTTCCGCCGAAAAACTTCACAAAATGAATTTCTTTAGCAACTTATTTTATTCATCCGTTTTCGACGGAATTCGTTTTCCGTCAAAAATCTTCGACGAAATCCATTTTCGTCGAAAAACTTCACAAAATCAATTTCTTTTGCATTTATTTTATTCATCCATTTTCGACGGAATCCGTTTTTCGTCAAAAAACTTCACAATATCAATTTCTTTTGCATTTATTTTATTCATCCATTTTCGACCGAATCCATTTTCCGTCCAAAAACTTCACAAAATCAATTTGTTTTGCATTTATTTTATTCTTCCATTTTCGATGGAATCCATTTTCCATCGAAAAACTTCAGAAAATCAATTTGTTTTGCATTTATTTTATTCATCAGTTTTCGACGGAATTCGTTTTCCGTCCAAAAACTTCACAAAATCAATTTCTTTTGCATTTATTTTATTCATCCATCTTCGACGAAATCCATTTTCGTCGAAAAACTTCACAAAATGAATTTCTTTTGCATTTGTTTTATTCATCAGTTTTGACGGAATCCATTTTCCATCGAAAAACTTCACAAAATCAATTTCTTTTGCATTTATTTTATTCATCAGTTTTCGACGGAATTCATTTTCCGTCGAAAAACTTCACAAAATGAATTTCTTTTGCAATTTATTTTATTCATCCTTTTTGACGGAATTCGTTTTCCGTCAAAACTCTTCGACGAAATCCATTTTCGTCGAAAAACTTCACAAAATCAATTGCTTTTGCATTTCTTTTATTCATCCATTTTCGACGGAATCCGTTTCCCGTCAAAAAACTTCACTATATCAATTTCTTTTGCATTTATTTTATTCATCCATTTTCGACGGAATCCATTTTCTGTCAAAAACCTTTACAAAATCCATTTCTTTTGCATTTATTTTATTCATCCATTTTCGACGAAATTCATTTTCCGTCAAAAATCTTCGACGGAATCCATTTTCCGTCGAAAAACTTCACAAAATCAATTTCTTTTGCATTTATTTTATTCATCAGTTTTCGACGGAATCCATTTTCCGTCGAAAAACTTCACAAAATCAATTTCTTTTGCATTTATTTTATTCATCAGTTTTCGACGAAATTCTTTTTCCTTCGAAAAACTTCACAAAATGAATTTCTTTTGCAATTTATTTTATTCATCCGTTTTCGACGGAATTCGTTTTCCGTCAAAAATCTTCGACGAAATCCATTTTCGTCGAAAAACTTCATAAAATCAATTTCTTTTGCATTTATTTTATTCATCCATTTTCGACGGAATCCGTTTTTCGTCAAAAAACTTCACAATGTCAATTTCTTTTGCATTTATTTTATTCATCCATTTTCGACGGAATCCGTTTTCCGTCCAAAAACTTCACAAAATCAATTTCTTTTGCATTTATTTTATTCATCCATTTTCGATGGAATTCATTTTCCGTCAAAAATCTTCGACGGAATCCATTTTCCGTCGAAAAACTTCACAAAACCAATTTCTTTTGCATTTATTTTATTCATCAGTTTTCGACGAAATTCTTTTTTCCGTCGAAAAACTTCACAAAATATATTTCTTTTGCAATTATTTTATTCATCAGCTTTCGACGGAATTCGTTTTCCGTCGAAAAACTTCACAAAATGAATTTCTTTTGCAATTTATTTTATTCATCCATTTTCGACGGAATTCGTTGTCCATCAAAAATCTTCAACGAAGTCCATTTTCGTCGAAAAACTTCACAAAATGAATTTCTTTTGCATTTGTTTTATTCATCAGTTTTTGACGGAATCCATTTTCCATCGAAAAACTTCACAAAATCAATTTCTTTTGCATTTATTTTATTCATCAGTTTTCGACGGAATCCATTTTCCGTCTAAAAACTTCATAAAATCAATTTCTTTTGCAATTATTTTATTCATCAGTTTTCGACGAAATTCTTTTTCCGCCGAAAAACTTCACAAAATGAATTTCTTTAGCAACTTATTTTATTCATCCGTTTTCGACGGAATTCGTTTTCCGTCAAAAATCTTCGACGAAATCCATTTTCGTCGAAAAACTTCACAAAATCAATTTCTTTTGCATTTATTTTATTCATCCATTTTCGATGGAATCCGTTTTTCGTCAAAAAATTTCACAATATCAATTTCTTTTGCATTTATTTTATTCATCCATTTTCGACCGAATCCATTTTCCGTCCAAAAACTTCACAAAATCAATTTGTTTTGCATTTATTTTATTCTTCCATTTTCGATGGAATCCATTTTCCATCGAAAAACTTCAGAAAATCAATTTGTTTTGCATTTATTTTATTCATCAGTTTTCGACGGAATTCGTTTTCCGTCCAAAAACTTCACAAAATCAATTTCTTTTGCATTTATTTTATTCATCCATCTTCGACGAAATCCATTTTCGTCGAAAAACTTCACAAAACGAATTTCTTTTGCATTTGTTATATTCATCAGTTTTGACGGAATCCATTTTCCATCAAAAAACTTCACAAAATCAATTTCTTTTGCATTTATTTTATTCATCAGTTTTCGACGGAATTCATTTTCCGTCGAAAAACTTCACAAAATGAATTTCTTTTGCAATTTATTTTATTCATCCTTTTTCGACGGAATTCGTTTTCCGTCAAAACTCTTCGACGAAATCCATTTTCGTCGAAAAACTTCACAAAATCAATTGCTTTTGCATTTATTTTATTCATCCATTTTCGACGGAATCCGTTTCCCGTCAAAAAACTTCACTATATCAATTTCTTTTGCATTTATTTTATTCATCCATTTTCGACGGAATCCATTTTCTGTCAAAAACCTTTACAAAATCCATTTCTTTTGCATTTATTTTATTCATCCATTTTCGACGAAATTCATTTTCCGTCAAAAATCTTCGACGGAATCCATTTTCCGTCGAAAAACTTCACAAAATCAATTTCTTTTGCATTTATTTTATTCATCAGTTTTCGACGGAATCCATTTTCCGTCGAAAAACTTCACAAAATCAATTTCTTTTGCATTTATTTTATTCATCAGTTTTCGACGAAATTCTTTTTCCTTCGAAAAACTTCACAAAATGAATTTCTTTTGCAATTTATTTTATTCATCCGTTTTCGACGGAATTCGTTTTCCGTCAAAAATCTTCGACGAAATCCATTTTCGTTGAAAAACTTCACAAAATCAATTTCTTTTGCATTTATTTTATTCATCCATTTTCGACGGAATCCGTTTTTCGTCAAAAAACCTCACAATGTCAATTTCTTTTGCATTTATTTTATTCATCCATTTTCGACGGAATCCGTTTTCCGTCCAAAAACTTCACAAAATCAATTTCTTTTGCATTTATTTTATTCATCCATTTTCGATGGAATTCATTTTCCGTCAAAAATCTTCGACGGAATCCATTTTCCGTCGAAAAACTTCACAAAACCAATTTCTTTTGCATTTATTTTATTCATCAGTTTTCGACGAAATTCTTTTTTCCGTCGAAAAACTTCACAAAATATATTTCTTTTGCAATTATTTTATTCATCAGCTTTCGACGGAATTCGTTTTCCGTCGAAAAACTTCACAAAATGAATTTCTTTTGCAATTTATTTTATTCATCCATTTTCGACGGAATTCGTTGTCCGTCAAAAATCTTCGACGAAGTCCATTTTCGTCGAAAAACTTCACAAAATGAATTTCTTTTGCATTTGTTTTATTCATCAGTTTTTGACGGAATCCATTTTCCATCGAAAAACTTCACAAAATCAATTTCTTTTGCATTTGTTTTATTCATCAGTTTTCGACGGAATTCGTTTTCCGTCGAAAAACTTCACAAAATGAATTTCTTTTGCAATTTATTTTATTCATCCATTTTCGACGGAATTCGTTTTCCGTCAAAACTCTTCGACGAAATCCATTTTCGTCGAAAAACTTCACAAAATCATTTGCTTTTGCA